>CM024246.1:35955588-36080854 GCA_013421045.1 Propylea japonica
AAAAAATCATTCCTGATGTTAATGCGTAAGTGAACAGGTATACAACTCTTATATTATCGAAGATTGTTTCGAGTTGTTTTCCAATAAATTGGGATTTATATGCACCTACGAGGTGTTCACTTTATAATTATTTTCTAGACCTATAATAATTTTCCGGAACCCCGGATTTTAACATTGACAACACGGAAATAAAGCCACACAACAACCGAGGTCAGTAAAAAAAAGTTATTGTTCTGATTATGAACTTATATTTTTGGTTCATATATTTACATATGCTTCAAGTCCAAGGGACGCATAACCCTTTTGGAAAATTCATTTATTGACCAGACCAAACTGACGACCAAATGTACTAGAGGAGATTAGTCGAATTCTCCCAAGGAACTCGAAAGAAAAAGGTCCTAAGATTTCTCCACTCATGCTGAGTACTATTACCCTTTTATTTATCACTAGCGACCCGCCTCGGCTTCGCACGGTACGACATCACATTAGAAACCTCAAAATAACAGTACTTCTCCACTATTTAATGGGTGTTATTATACATATAAACCTTCCTCTTGAATCACTCTATCTATTAAAAAAAAAACGCATCAAAATCCGTTGCGTAGTTTCGAAGATTTAAGCATACAAAGGGACATAGGGACAGAGAAAGCGACTTGTTTTATACTATGTAGTGATTTCTATTACGTCCTACATAAAATAAGAAATTTCTCCCAGATTAAATATAACGGAAGCTAAAGTTTTGTATTAGAATATTCAAACAGGTTACATATTAGCATTGTTCTATAATCCCAGTTCGAACTCCGCAGGCCTAATTGATAGTTACCTTTATAAAATTGTGATAGTTTAAGACAATATAAGGGCATCAGCCAACTGAATTTTTTGTGTTTTTTTAATATATCCACCCAGGATCCTAATCCACTCCCATCCGTTCTGAGCTGAGGCAAGTGTTCTTCTTTGCTTATAACGAAGGACACTATAATTTTTTGTATTAAGTACATACTAGCATAAAAACAGTTTGAGTGTTACATATTTTGGATTGGGGCGCTGTAAAATACTAGAGCCAGCCGTGACTATTTCAATATTTTTTCTCAGAAACCAAAAAACGGAAAATCACTATAATTTTCTAGGGGTCCATTGTTTAATAAGATTTTTTTTCAGAAAAACCACTGGAAATGCCCTTTCGCTGCGTTCGAGTAGATATAAACTTTCTCTTGAGAGACCTTTTAGAAAAGCTGAAAAATAATGAAAGAAAGATGAGTGAAACTCACATGAGCAGTGTATACGTTTACTGAATATTCATCCACTTTTAATTTACACAATCCAACTCCCTTTCCACCAAACCAATCTCCATGGTGTATTTTATGTATATAACCATTCACAGCCCACTGATGGAAATAAACATCTACTATTGGATATTTTGAGAACATACAAATACCAGAACCAAATGAGCCACTGAAATTTTTGAAAAGTTCATCAAGAAGTTCAGAATTTTTGGGTGTAATTGATACGCCTTTTTATTTTTATAGAACAACATTATTATCATTTGATAGGATTACCGTTCATGAGATAAAAAGTTATGGTATACATACACCCATTTATTGAAGATTCTAAAAATTGTGTCAACAAGATTGTATACTGAATCTACACTTTTGCGTTTTTGTTCTATACTTTCGTTGGGAAATTCATTTCAGCTTACCTGAAGAAATAATGGCCATATGGCAGTGTCTTGGATATTTTCGCTTGAATTTGTGAAAATTGTTTTCTGTCCAAACTTCTGCAAACAAACACAATCATAGTCACTTTTCTTTTCGCTAAAAAATCTCCGATAGCTTCAATCCTAGCTTGTAAGTTTTTGGAGATCAATGGAATTGCCCTAAAAATTTTTCTCTTTTACAAAAATATGAATAGATAGGAAATAGATAAACCATACCAACAATTGAGCGTGAAAATTTTAAAATCCAGTTCCATATTGCCTATCAATATAATGATATATCTGAAATTTCCTATTAAAATTTATATTTTCAATATTCAAATAAAAGTCTAACCACAATTTACCGGAGTGAATAAAGCTGACAGGAGAACCCTTTTTTATGTTCTTTGGGAGAACCTAGAACAATATATCTATTTATGTTCTAAGGGGAGAACCGAAGAAACCCGAAGTGACAGTGGGATCCAGTGGTGTCGGTTATACAGCATTACAAATATATATGTACGGCGAATTTAAATCGACATTCGTAGAAATGAAAAGATTATTATATTAGACAAAAGACTCTTTCTTTAGTCTAAGGGGGTTTAGTGGCAAGTTTTAGCGAGGGACCTGACCTGATCTTGAGTGAAAATCGGGGAAGGGGGTTGTTCAGATCGTTTTCCATTCGAAGATTTAGTGTGAAAAACTCTTTCCTCTTGCACCTGCGGAACTTCGGGGGGCGGCAGTGCCCCTCCCGGAAATACATGAAAGAAACACTGCAGTGAATTCACTGAATTCCGATACGTCAGAGAAAAAGTCTCTCTAAGGGGCTTTGAACCCCAAAAACCCTCCCCTGGCTACGCCCTTGCTCTGATCTTATATAAATCAATGAAACATCTAAACTGGGCAAATTTGCGTACAATACAGATACCACGATAACGAATGAATGAATTCACTTTCAATTCAACTTTGGTTTCTGAATTTTTGGATTTTTAGTCGTAACTAATCGGTGAAGTAACTCAAAACGAATACTGTATATCATGTATGTTATTGGAATAATATCGAAGTATACACATATGCTGTATACCGACGCCACTGGTCACAGCTGCCGCTTCGGGTATCTTCGGTTTTCCTGTTAGCTCTCTTCACTCCGGTCTACAGAATGTTTCCCGTATCATGTCATAGATAGTTTGAGCAATGATTTAAATAAACCTGTACCATTGTCTATATATACATATGTACAATGATTGTATCATTGTTTAATAAGGAGTGATTGCACTTAAATACAATGATACTACTACCAATTAAATATGGGTATCTGCATTCTGCAGTACCCTACCGGTACAAGGAGGGAATATGTTATGTTCGGAATATAATATGAAAACCTATTTCCTTACTTTTTCTAGCATCAGAAGAAATTTAAGAAAGCCCTGAGCAGGTGCTTTTGAGCACTCGTTCATTGGGTGGAATAATGAGGCTTTTACCTCAAAATTTTGAATAGGACTTGAGATTGATAATAAATTTATAGACGCAAAAAAAAACTCAGCACGATCGGAATAATATTCTGGATATGAATCAAAAACTGAAATACATATGTAAAAACACAACAATTGAAAAATTAAATTATATGGTTCTGATGATCTTCTTGAAAATTTTCATGAATATTCAGTATATCACATATTATATCTTCACATAATAAAAATTTTTATTGTTCTGATGATGCGATGACCCTCTTGAAAATTTTCATGAACATTCAGTATATCAATTCATTCATTCACAAAATAAATTTCACTCGAATCGGATATCTTATTGTTACGGAAATATGGAGTTTCTTCTTTTCAATATTCCAAAATTCTGCATGAGGCTTATTATGAGCATCTTGCATGTGACCACAAAATTTCATTTCGATTGGTTTAGTTTTGTCTGAGATATTATGAGAAACAAAAATTTTGAATGACCATATTTTATGGAACACCCTGTACGATTTGGCTGGTTGACGAAGTCAACCGCGGCATTTAGGAATCGAACGCACCCTGAATATCTCAAGTCTCTAGGACAATCCCACCGAAAGTTATCGTGCAAACGGAAGGACGGCCAATGAACAGAATTGAATTTGACCACGAATTCGTCATCAGGGAGTCGAACTCTATATAGTTTGAGACCATTTTTAGCTCAAAATTCGAAAATTACAGACATTTGTGCGAAACGATATAGCATTCGTTTATATAAGTAGAACGAGCCATTCTTTAAGGGTGTTTCTTCTCCTTAAACAATGAACGAGCACTCAAATTTATTTATACCTTTATTGGTACATTTCAAGCATGGCTTTCAGTATTGTTTAATAATTCTTTCAGAATGTAATGAATACAGAAATATGCTTGAAAATATTTGAGATTATCATAAATCATAAATTTCATTAATGACAGCGATTAATGATTGAGATATTTCAAAGCGCGAGCAGAGCTTAATTTTAATTAATTAACAAATTTATTACAAGGTTTTTTATCGACCTCATTATGAATTGAGTGAAAATTGTTGATTGGATTATATCGTTATTTCGCACGAGACATATATTTGAATAATTTATTATATTGCAGTAGCACTGTCGATGCCAGCTTTTGAAAACAGGGGAAACCCAGGAGAGGCCAAATTTTCAGTGGGGGTCATTACATGAGGAATGAATTCGTACAATTTGTTTCAGCATTAATAAAGGCGTGATGCGTGAAACACCACTTCCCAGCGTCGCCAGTGCTCAGTAGCACAGAACACAGGTGTTCTGTGTCAGTAGGCATCAATTTCTTATACGTTAAACTAAGCTTTCATTTTGAGTTCGGCGGAATTGAATAAATCTTTAATCGACTAGTTTATTAATCCCGCCTGCCGAATGTGTAGATCATAGAACATATGTGTAGATGTAGTCTGTAGATGGCACTGGCGCAGCTGGGGGGGGGCTTTGGGTCTGCAGCCCCCCCCAAAGATTCTATAACAGTATCAATTTTTTCTGAGTTCATTTTATGTATTTGTTGTATCATCAAGAATTGTTCAGTTCAGCCTCCCCCCAAAATAAAATCCTGGCTGCGCCACTGGTAGATGGCCATATTGCCATTGCCAAGCACAGTAGGAGTAAGAGAAAAAGAAAAATTATTTTATGTTTTATGACATATGACATAGTAAAATTTCTGTGGTCGTGAGGTATGAGATGAGGTGTTCTTGTTTTTTCTGACTTTCTGATTCTGAGTTTTCCGAAGTATTTTCTGTGGTGACGTCATATTGAAGATTCTGATAATTCGTGATAGAATTGAATTTCTTGTGTTTGTTTTAAAGTTGTTTCATCAAAAATTGTACCCAGTGTTAAGTATAGGACAAAATGAGTCTACAGTGGACCTTGATAGCAGGATTTCTCTATGCAGAAATAATTGTAGTCCTTTTTTTGGTTTTGCCGATTGCTAGTCCAAAAAAATGGAATTCACTCTTCAAATCCAGGTTTCTTCAAGGCTTGAAACGGCAAGCTGGAATTTATTTCATGGTATTGCTTGCAATTTTAGTTTTGTTCTGCCTGGATGCCATCAGGGAAATGAGAAAGTATTCTAATCCTCAAGGAGACAGAGATGGCCATGCACATTTGGACCTAGAAATGCAGGAAAGTATGAGATTATTCAGAGCTCAAAGGAACTTCTACATTTCTGGATTCGCTTTATTCTTATCTCTTGTGATCAGGAGATTGGTGATGTTGATTTCTTCACAAGCTGCACTTCTAGCCCAATCCGAAGCTTCGATGAAACAAGCCCAAAGTGCTTCTGCTGCAGCTAGAGATTTCCTTAAACAGCAAGGAGATATTAAAGAAAATATCAGTAATGAAAATGATGCCCATAACAAGGAAATTAAGCAATTAAAAACTGAACTATCTGATTTGAAGGAAAAATTGAAATCTGCCGAAGCTGATAAGTCTGCTGTTAAGAGTCAAGCAGACAACTTGGCTAAAGAATATGATCGTTTAGCTGAAGAACACAGCAAGCTTCAGAAAAAATTACTATCAGTTCCGGTGATAGAAAAGTGAATAGATATATTCTCTAAATTTTTTTATATAACTTATAGAATTGTATAATCTAATTTATTGTTGAGGGATTGTTGTGCCTTGGATATTGTTTTGTTGGTGTTTTTTTTATGAATTTTATCAATAAAAAGTTTGCTTTTGATGGTAATTACTAATATTGCACAACTTCGGTATTAGTATACATCATTTGGTATATATTTTAATTAGAAGAACAAATTCTCAGTAATTATAGATGGTGGAGTTCAACATAAAATATAATTAATTTATTAAATAATCTTAAACAAATGTAAGACTGTAATATTTTTCTTTGAATTTATATACCCTATAAACCATTTCAACCCTGTAAGTCTTCTATTATTATTGTAAGTTAGAAAGAGATTCATTAATTTGAATCTACTGCTGGTTCAGCAATTCATAATCTGATTATCAGTATTGCCATCAACAATGAGGTAGAAATACTTATGAAATTTTATATAGATAACATCATTGAGTTTAAATATACTATAATTGATGTATACTCAATGATAACATGAAAAATAGGCTCCTTTAGACTTCAAACTTCTAGATAAGTACTAATCAGAGTGAAAATTCTATTGAATCTTGAATTAAACATAAAATAAAACATCATTTGTTACCTACAGGCTGATTGATATCATTCGACTTTCATTTCACAGAGTTCATGGCATTTGCAATTATTTCTGAGAAAATCTCAAAAGATGTAAAGTCAAGAGCCTTTTCGTGACCATTCGATTCTTCATCCAGTTACGCCTCGGATTGCGTTTGTCAATCAATTAAGCCGCAAAGTCAACTGTTATATTAATTTGGAATTCAATAATGACTGTTATTTTGTCCATGACTTTTTCGATTTCCTGGAGAACTGTGAAAAAAACTGAGGGGATTGCTTTGTAAATGTACATTATGATTTTTATTTTTTTTAAAGAATATTATGATGTTAATTCGAGATAAATTGAAATTGATATTCGTTAATTCGTCATTTGAACTAAATTCCTTGAAAGAAGTACGCTAAAACCATAGTTTAAGGATCCTTAAACAAAGTAGTTATCCAACGGTGGGCCTATGCATCAAACATTCTCCAGATATTCATGGACATATCTTCAATAACTTTATTCAATCATTGAACATTGCATCAACTGTAAGTTGAGATTTATGGCTAACGAATAAACAAAGCACCCCACAGGTACATTGATTGTTTTTCTACCAAACAATTCAAGATGTTTAAGAAGTCCTGTAAAATCTCATCTAGTTAAAATGTATCCATTGTTATCTGACGGTTTTTGTAAACAAATATCTAAATAATTATTCAATATAATTATGGGTGTTGATATTAACGTTATGTGACACCACACAGAACACATGGTATTCAGTGGTGACACCTTCAACCTCTTGTTTGGGAAAAGGCGTTTCGTCCCTGGTCCCCTTTGCACCGATTGAAGGATTCTTGGCTATGATGGCCATTGTTAAGGAGAAGCATTCATGGTAGGCTTCTTAGGGGTTACGCCAACAAGTATAGAAATACTAACTAGCGCTGTTGCCCAATATAAATTGAACCAGAGTAACCAACCATCTTCTCCTTAAAAAATGCTATATGGCTTACAGAATGGAGGCATTGCTACGAACGTCTTGAAAGCAGAATCATCGTAGTCTATAGGTACACAGTGTGTCTCATATTAAAGTGCCCACCCTCAATAACTCAACAACGAATCAGAAATTGTGGAAACACCGAAACTGCTCGATTTTTGATGACAGTGGGGCATGATCTGGGATACAAAGCTTGTTTCTACTAGCAACCCCCTGGAGAGTATTGTGACCCCATCATTGGTTGAATTGCTGTCGCTGGCATCACTACGAAGCTCTGAGAACCAGGCTTAAAAAATGGATTAAGCCTGGTTCTCAGAGACTTGTAGTGTAGCCGGCGACAATCCCCACTATTCCTCATCACATGAAACGGAACTATATTTTTCTCTTGCTGTCGCAGAAATACAAGTGAAGTTGGTTTGTTTCAACTACAGAACAGGCGTGTCGCGACAGATTTTGACAACCAGAAACCGAAAGGAGGGGGTCAGGGGAAGTTTTGTTGATATCCTCTTATTGGTTGAATTGCTGTCGCTGGCGATGCTACGAAGCTCTGAGATCAAGGCTTTAAGGGCTATACATGAAATTACCGTGTCGTTTTTGAATTGGGTTGTTAATTTGAAATCGATTTAATAGAGTTTCAATCATTTAATTTTCCTGTTCCTTTTTTCGTTTCAGATTCAGAATTCATCATGGAGAGGGTTTTGGTTGGACTCAATAAAGAAGAAATCCTTCAATATTAAAAGTTTTTAAGTTTTATTTTTGTTGGAACGGACGAGACAAGGTTTTTTCTACTGAGGTTTTCCCTGAGCTCTGGTAACATATGAAAAAATAGTATGGTACCCTGTTTTGCACTAACCTCAGTTAGGGATTTTTGTTTGCGTATTGTATTATGTTTATTTCGAAAGAATAAAAAGTACAAAAATTGTAGGAAATTTAATTAATATTTTTCAATTATAAATAGAACAGCCCATTTCCATCGATATTATTAAAGTTATATCTTTCAATTCAAAACTGTACAAGAGCCATATTGTGTCAAGTGTTTCATACAATGGATAAAATAATTCAATTCAAAACATCATTAAATGCTTTCAAATATAAAATTACTTCTGCTCCCAAAAACCGTACAAATATCATTCTCCTGATGGCATGCTCAATATCTATTGATTTGTCTGGAGGACTGACATTATTGAGTAGAATTCTTTGAATGGAAAATATTGAGTAAGGATAGATCTTTGGTACAGCAAGTTATTGCAGATTATTTCCTAAAGTATTGCCATTCTAGAAATACATATTTGATGCAATTGAATGTATTATCAATCAAGAAAAAGTTTACAAATCAAACACATTTCATAGATTATTGGAACACATCATCAAATTTCAATGCAAATAATCATTAGATTTCAGGTCATATTTTACTTGTGCCTATAATTTCAAAAACTTTCAATGATATCAAAAAAATACAGGGTCTCTCTCAATAATATCATAATATAACATGACAATAACGAAGTAGGGGGCTCTGGAACTAACCAGTAACTTCTTTTTCTTTTTTTTTTAAATAAATAATGATATAGTCATGCTCATAAGTAATGAATAATGAGCTACAAACAATTATTTAGAGTTAACCTTGACCCAGTACCACTGATGTTGGAAATTACCAATATTTTTCAGATAAAGAGATATATTTGAGACAATTGAATACTTCCAACTAAATTTCAAGAATTAGCTAACTTCAAAAATTACATACTTTTTCAATAATCATTTAAAAAATAAATGGTTCTATTTTATTCAGTGCCGCTTTTAGGACTAGGTATCTGCTGACTTTTTCAAATTGAATATTGTTGTTGAAAGACCAGTGCCCCTAAGAAAATTCTATTTTCATTATATGATTATGCATGTCAGTGTCCTTAATAGTCTTATTGTATCAGCTGTGCCAATCTGCGCATTTTTTAAATATGCTTATGTAACATGGGCAAACTCAAACCCGTTCATTTTCGCTATGCTGAATTTTTTATTACAGACAGTATAGTATATTATGATCATTTTTGTTTGAGGGCCTTTTTGAGTCATCAAAGGAATGTACGAATCTCACTCGCAAAAGTATTGTACGCAATACTTATCTGACCTTAAAAATTGAGCCTAGCAGTAATGAGGGTTTTACAAATTGCAGTTCTCATTTACTCTACAAAGATAGATCTCTGAACATATAAATGAAAATAATATAAAGAATTGAAAAGTGTACAAATTTTCTTATAAAACTATGAAACTTTCTTATTGTTTTTATCCATTTCATATAAATTTTCCCTCAAAACTTACTTCAGAACTTCAGTGACTTTGCGAAGAGGGCAGCCATTGCTTGAGTTTTATCTCCATTGAATCTTCTAAGTTCTGCTATTACTTGTTCTCTAGGAAACCCTAATCTTGTAATTTCTTGTACCGTATCTTCCGAAAAATTATTTGTTTCTGTATTTTGCGCTGGATGTGATGTTGTGCTAGTTATCATGGGTTGTGAACTAGAACTTGAGCTAGCTGCCTGAGCTGTAAAATACAATTTATCAATTAGAGAAATATAGATTTCATTCGAATCAATGGACTGAAATTATACTTCTTTTATTTTATTACTTAACCAGATAAATCGTATAGGATGTTCCATAAAATATGGCCATTCAAAATTTTTGTTCCTCAATATCTCAGACATAAGAAACCAATCGAAATAAAATTTTGGGGGCTACATGCAAGATGCTGAGGGGTATGTAAAGAATTCTATGGCAAATAAACAAAATATTGCCGAAAAACCCTTCGGGAAAATCCTTTGTAAATACGCGAATTAATGCTAAACAGAACACCTCGTCAGCTGGAGCCGTTATCAAAAACTGCTTAAATTTGATTGAATTTGTGAAATGAATTGATTAAATTTATATTTATAAATGATATATTTATTTCAGTGTTCGAATTAAAACAAAGTTAGAAGTGTTCATAATATTAGGTACATTAAATTGAAAATTGGTGCAAAGGCTTGCCTGTGTTTGTATCACTGGAACTATGAGAACGTGCCGGTCTAGAACACTTGAAGCCATCACAGATCTCACTTCTTTGAATCTAGTGATGAAAAGGGTAGCCCTTTAGGCCTCCTTAGGATATATAGGGATGGTACAGGTAGGTAATGAAATAATTAAAAGTCAGAGAGCCTGCTTCTTTCTGACTACCTCATCAGATAACCTACCTAGTGATTTTATGACGAAAAATGTGAGAACCGACAAGAACTTTAACTAGATGAAAGAATGGGAAAAAAGGAAACACTGAACAAAACTTCAAATGGTGTACAGATGGTTCTGAAACCACGATGGGGCCAGGTCCTAGATCGTACGGGTACACTATCGTTTTTTTTTTTCTGGCAGAAATACACACTTGAAATCAAAAGATGCCTAGAAACCTGGACAAAAACTATCGAGGGTGTTAAACAGCGATCCATTCTGATAGTCAAGATCTCAGAGTAAAAAATAAACATAGAGGTGCCCCTACGCGTGAATAGTACCCCATTGTAATCAACCAAGCATAAGAGTGAGATGGAAAGCATTTCATTGAAGCACTGGGGTGAAGTAAACAATGAGTAAGATTCTCAATTCTACAATTCCTGAATGTAATACAACATTTTCGTAATTTTGCCTTAGCTATAAATACCAAAATACTTTTAAGCAACAATAAACTGCCACCAAATCAGTAAAATGATTCAGTTTATGAAAGGCGAATCGAAAATGTAAACTCAATCGCATCGTGAAACTAAACACTAACAGACGACGTTGCCAAACTGACAGAATTGTAACAGAAGCAAGCCGATCCATAGGGTCACGTGACGGATCTACTCGGATCACGGACCCAGGTTCTATGTTTACGAACACATCAGGTTTAGGATTTGAAGTGACACTCGTATCAATAACATAACCAAATATTTTATGGATTTACTTTTTCAGTCCCAGTTTTTTTCCTGATTGTCTCGAGCGTTGCTTGCATCTATTGACTTTTGTAAAATATTTCTTATAATTTCTGGTGTGCCCTTCCATGTTTGATGTTAATTTGGAGTAGCTATGTTAAAGAAGTGGAGAATTTATTTTTTCAGTTTCAGTTTATTTACTGATTGTCTCTAGCTTTGCTTGGATTAATTGGCCTCTGTAAAATCTTTCTTATAATTTCTGGTGTGCCCTCGCATGTTCAATGTTATCTTTGAGTTGAGTATGTAAAGAAGGCTTTAGCTTTAACGCAGAAGGATCTGCATACAAAGTTATGAAGAAGTTGTTTCACATTATTTTCTCGGCTCGTGAAACCACACATTTTTATACTGAGCCAAATTCTCTTCTCTTTCCATAATTTTTAGGAATAGAATATATATGAAATTACTGAGAAAAGACTAGAAAACTTATTCCAGCCTCTTTCAAATACAAAATTGAACTGCAGTGCGCATGCGGCGACTGTACAGGGTGGGCATATTTCGATGTTTTAGCACTATAACTTTCAAACCAGTGGAGATAGACTAATCTGATACCCACTTCTCGATATCTTTTTCTGAGAAACTAACAAGAGTAGTATTCATTTTTTGCTACCTTCTTTTGTTTTCGAGTTATAAGCAAAAATTGGAAAAGTGGCGATATCGAAAAGAATTTCGCCTGATTTGAGCCCTTTAGATTATTTTCTGTGAAGATATCTAAAAACAAAAGTTTATGGAGTTGAAATTAGAAGTAGAGAACACCTAGTTGGAATAATTTTCGAGAAATGTGAAATCTCAAATCAAAGTCAAGGTCAATTAGAAATTTGTTAAAAAGGTCGCCAATATGTATTCAAAAAATGGGAAATCATTTCAAACATTCTATGTAACTTTTGTGTAATCCTTAGATTTGCCTTTCATAATATGTTTCAAATGTTTATTTTGTATTAGTTGTTGTAAATTTTTCGATTTACGTAGGTAAGTGAAAAGAAATTTTCAGAAAATGATTTAATACATCAGAATGAGTGATTAAAAATTAATTAAAATTTGGAAAACCTACTGCTGGACTCAGGAAGAGCATTGTATCTTTGGACGATACAGCTTAACTATCCAGTTCAGTTCACTGCCTTGGGACGAAATACGATTAGGTACCGCAAAAAATAGAAACGCTTTAGTAATGTAAATTTATGATAGATTCTGAAGCAGGTAGCGTATTTTCGAAAACGGTATGTACAACCTGCAAATTCAATCTGAACTCATTCTAATTTCCACCCTGTATTTTTGAAAAAGTATTGTAAATATTGAAAGTACAAAATCATATTGTTCTGCACTGACAATTTCATCAAGATTGATCAAGCCATACCAAAGTTATGAATAAAATAAAAATTGGTCGAATCGGACAAATCAGCCTGTACACTGTCAATAAAGGCCCCCAACCATAAACCAAACATTGTTTCGAAACTGCCTTTACTAGTGTAAACTTCTCCTAAAATTTGACAGTCTCCTCCGGAATCATCTATTTTTCGCATAAAGCACAATCTAGACCATGAATCTGATATTATTATTTTACCTACTTATGACATTTTCAATGAATTTGTTTTAAATTTTTAATGAATGGTTGTTACATTGATATACATATTGATAATAGTTATTTATACAATAAGTGAGTGAATAAACATTTTTAACTCATGTGTCGTATACAAAATTTTATCCCATTTTGATGAAAATTCGAATAGTGAATACTTTTTCGAGGAAATATTAGGTATAATTCAAATTCATAACGAGATTTTCCTTCGATCGATGGTTGCTAGGTCACTATGTAATTAATTGTTTGCAAGTGTCAATGAAAATTATAGAACAGTCAAAGAATTTTTGTTTCGAAAAAATGTTGAGCGGTGACGACAAGGTTGTAGTTCCTGAGTGCATTATACAAGAAGCAAATGAGGCAGCAGAAGCAGTAATTCCATTAAAATCAAAAATATTGTATGAAAAGCAATATACGGCATTTTGTGCCTGGAGAAATAATAAAAAAGCCAAAGGTGTCAACGAAAAAATAATTTTGGCGAATATTCCGAACAATCCAAGAAAGTTAAGTCATCGTCTTTATGGTCCTACTATTCGCAACTTAAGAAAATGTTGGCTCTGAAAGAAAAAATAGACATCGGCAGATTTCACCAAGTCACCGCCTTTTTGAAGCAATATTCCAGGGGATACATAGCAAAGAATTCGAAGGTATTCACAAGAGAGTTTTGGGTGCATTGTGTGTGGAAAGAATTATTTCCAGAAAGTGAGTGGTGAACTTTTTATTCCACTAGTGAATTAAAAAAATTTTTATTCACTCAGTGGATAAACGTCAACTTACTCTTGTTACCATGGGTTGAATATTGTCGTATTTAAACGTCAAAATGGGATAAAAATAATTAAATATTTTTTCTCCATATGTTTCATCATTGAAAATAAATACAAAATTAATATACTCGTAACTTGGTTTATTTTCATTATAACATAATAATTATAAATATGGAGTACTTATGATGCAAGGACAAACTGGGAATGATGATTTCATCAGTGATGGGATTTTTTGCAGGGAGGGGAACCAGTACCATTTCTATGAGCATGTTTGTCACATCTTCTACTACTGCTATTACCAGCTTGAAAAAAATATTAACGATTACTTTAAATGATGACAAGAGCTTCATTACAAAACAGAGTGTTTGGCAATTCGAGATGAATAAGATATTTATAACTCAAAAAAATCTTCAGTTAACTTGTCATACAAATTAAGTAAATGAATTATTTGTTTCAGTCTTTTTCTGAAAAGGTATAAACAATGTAATCAAAATTGACGAAAAAAATCATGAATAGAGCTTTTGAATGAAAATGTAAATCATATTTGATTCTGACTGAAATTATAGTTAGTTATGTTTGAATTTCTTGCAAACAAGATGCCTGAATCCAGTAATGTAGTGTTGTCCCACTCTCATCGTAGGGTGTGGTTTAGTTCAAGAAGTATGGTAGGCAACCGAAAGTACTTGATTTGAGTAATACGGACCTCCTGAAACATTGAATAATTTGATGCGAATACTGCAGGTTCCCTACCATACTGCTTGAATTAAGCTACACCCAATGTTATGAAAGAGACATTACCACATCATTGCAACAGCTGGATTCAGGCAGTTACGTAGCACGTAAATCTCTCCAATATATAGCTGTTCAACTAGATGGCAAAATTCTCTCTCTGATGCATTGATTATCGTATGAACAGAAAAATTTCGTTGAAATTAATAGTCACAGTTGGGTAATATCAGTCCAAGGAACAAACACAGGAAACTATTATTTCACGACGTTTCGGCACTTTATTGTGGCTTCTTCAGTCTGAAAATCTGAAAGAATAGTTTTCTGTGTTTGTTCCTTGGACCGATATTTCCCAACTATGATTTTCGTATGTTTCCTATGTGAATTCGCAAACCTGTATGTTACTACTTGATTATAACAATTTTTGCGGAATTAAAATTTGGATGATATTAGTTTCAATTTGAGACACTTATTTTATTGGGGGAGGGTGGGGGATGGTGTCCAAAAATTTGAATTATTGAGAATTTTGTTAATAATGCACTGCTTGGAATATTGGACGAACCTTTCAATGAATATTTTGCTCATAAGAATTTAGCTAGATAAATGAAGTACTCAACATTTTGAATGCTACATCGTATATTCCGTTTGGATATTATTCAGCACAAAGTAGGCCTTTGTTAATTTATCTGAGGCTGGCAGTATTAACTGTCATAACGTAAAATGATGTTTAGATGTCTAAAATAATGATGTAATTACTTGTCACTTTTTGAACGGGATGACATTCGACAAAATTTGCGATAACGGAACTAAAGGGCCCCACTCACTTCGTTCTTCTCCGCCGTTTTAACCGACGGTTAAAAACGTTGGAAGGAAGAACGTTGTCGGTAAAGTCCACCCACTTCAGTTTTCTTTCGCGGCAGTTTATCACGATGGAGCGTAAGTGTCTGTTAGCAGTGGCGGCGGCTGTTGCTGTAAAAGAAAAGTATTCCGCTGATTTTACTTTCCATGAACACGGAAATGACCTGTACACTTCAATAAATTCCAACAAAAAGTCCCGGTTCCACTTGCCGAAGATCCGACATTGTTTTCAAACAGTTAAGACTCAGCAGTAAATAATTAAAAAAGTTATGTTTATCGCCACCAGACCTGTTCACCACTGTCTCTGAAATATGCGCGACCGACTTAACTGTACCCGAAGCGTTGGAACGTTAACGGACGAAAATCAGGCCTCGTCTGAAATTTGCAACGACGGGTAAGTGCGCCGTTTTAAGCCCATACACTTCGTTTTTGCGGCAGTTTTACCCGACCGTTTTTAATCGTCGGTTAAAAACGGCGGAGAAGAACGAAGTGAGTGAGGCCCTTTACACTTAAAAAAATCATATGGTCTATTGGCATTTGAAATGAGATCACGAAATCTCCACAATACTGTGGCGATAATAGAATGAGTGGATGACTTACCACTGTGTCTGCTATTTTGGATAGCCTCTCTGAGTGCTTTTTCTTCAGCTTCCTTTCTTGATTTCTCTATGACTTCTTCTTCAGAAGCAGAACTCAGCCTTGCACACTCAGGAAGTTCTCGTTCTGAGAGAAATGGAGTTTCTGTACCTGTTGTTCCAATTCTGAGCATTTGTTCTTAAATCGATACAGCACTGAAAACAAAATTAGTCTATGAAAATAGAATTTTTTAAAAATGAATGAAAATTTAATTTTTAAGATACGTTCTAATAAAAAAAATTTAAGAAAAGCCCAGCAGGAGCTTTTGAGCGCTCGTTCATGGTGGAGCGATAAGACTATTACCCCAAAATTGTATACGAGATTTGAGATTGATACCGAATAAATAAATGCTGAATCTCAGCACAATCGGAATTATATTTTGGAAATCATTCAGAAAATGAAATATGTAAAAGATAAATAATTTTAAAAAATTAAATTCTATGGTTCTGATGATAAAATCCTCTTGAAATTTCGCATAAACATTCAGTATATCAGTTTTCATTCGAAAAATAAATTTCACTCGAATCGGATATCTTGTTATGGAAATATAAAGATTATTCTTCTCAATATGGCCCCAAAATTTTGCTTGAGGTCTATTATGAGCATTATGCTATGCATGTGGCTGCAACATTTCTTTTCGATTGGTTTCGTATTATCTGAGATATGAGGAACAACAATTTTGAATGGCCATATTTTATGGAATAACCAGTATGATTTGGCTGGTTAACGACCTTAACCGAGGCATTCGGGAGCTGAACTCACCCTGAAAATCTCAAGTCTCTAGGAAAATTCCTTCGAAAGTTATCGTGCTAACGGACGGCCCCACAGGCAGAATTGAATTTGATCACGGATCAGGGAATCCCACCTTATCTTTGAGACATTTTTTGCTCAAAATTCGAAAATTACAGATATTTGGACAAAACGATATATCACTCGTTAAGTAGAACGAGTGCTCAAAAAGAGTTCCCATGAATGATCGTAGTTGACATTCATTTATTGTTATTACATTTTATCTAAGTTAATAACAGAAGAGTTGTAGTGAATCTTTATACAAACAAATAATGTAGAAAAACTATGAATAATTCCTGTTTCACTGATGAAAATTTAATTTTTCAAGGTAAAAGCTGATAAATATCCTCATTTAATTCATGTTAAAGTTTTTAAGCTTCTCCTGATACATCATGCATTATAAACAAAGACTCAAAGAAACTCTGATAATATACTCATTATACTATTATACACAAATTCTTGCTGTTCTCTCAGGTTTGTTTACCCTATAGTGTTATTAACCATCCTAGGAGTAATCGATAAAATAATAATCAACTATACTAAATTTTTCTCTTCTGATAACATCATTAGATAATTAACTATGAAAGTAGAGAAATTAATTCATTAAAATCAATCATTAACTCATTCTTTACTTTGGAGCAAGTGTTGTTAAGGTTCAAAGACAATGAAGTAATACTGAACCTACAATTGGCGTTTTCGGAAACTTACTTGATCACTAACCCGGGTTACAAATTTACAGCAATTGAACTGTTTATCCATCAATTTGTAACCCGAGTTAGTGATCGAGTAGGTTTCCGAAAACGCCAAATGAAGTAATACTTTACCCTGTTCACACATTATTGAGTACAAAGTAGCATGGAAATTTGGCATATTCCACTGTGTATATTGAAATTTTAGGTTATTTTAGTTGGGCATTCTTCTTCTCTTACAGTAAAAAAACAACGTTAAATATTTGATTATTTCAGAAATGTATTTGTTTTATGATGTGGAGAAGAAAGCCCATATTTATTTTATTTCAACCGTTCTTTAAATTGCATCTCTACTAAATTGTAGGGCGAGATATTCCGTATTATTCCAGATTAACTCTGGCATTAATTGATCCGGATTATCGAGTCTCTACTGTAATTGGAAGATTATTTTGTGAAGGTTATCAATACATATTATGTTAATAACTACGAAATACTCCTTCAATGAGTCCAATTTGAATGCATGTGGCCGTTTCCAGCCAAAAATTAGTACAATTCAGTGCAAGGAACAAACGAGCAAAAGTACAATCAAAGGGAACACTTATTTGTGGTTCATACTCCATACACATATCAATCCTACTGAATAAAATCATAAATGTAAGTAAGTTAACCTAAAATAAATTATAAAAAAATGTTAATTTTCAATACAATACACTTTATCCTCAGTATCCTGATACTTGTGAAGAACCAACCATCAACTAACCAAGTCACGATGACCTACTTGATGAATTGTATACAAAACTCACCTGATGCCCTTTCATTATATCTAACCCCAAAATCATGTCTTCATCCGGTATGCTTACCTGATGTCTTTTTAACATATCTAATCCCAATAACATATCCATCGGTTGTTCTTCTAACACGGAAAAACTGGTAATCAGGTAATCATTTCTATTTGTATTTGCACCATGTGAATTCTTCCGATAATTTTTTGAATACCAACACCTTTAGCGATGCCCGCCCATCTTGTATCAACTAATCTCATTATATTGCATCGTTCTGCACAACTACTAGACATTATTGTTGTTTGAGCACCTAAAATATGAACAAATTGAATGTCTTTATAAAACAATGATCAACTTGGGGTTAGGTGGTCCTCAAACTTGTCATACAATGTTGGGCAAATGTCAATAATAAATAATAAAATTGATATCTTTTAAAAACATGTGAATTGATTTTGAATCTAATGCTTTTTCGGCATTAAAAGGATATATTTTTCTTCAAACCCTCAGCAGTAACCCCACCTAACTTTTTTCTCAAATGTAAGACTTGAGTGGACTCGTTGAAAAGCTTATGAGAAATGGAATCTTACTATGCTATTTTATTTATTTCACTTATGCTGGGTTTCAAAAAAAACCCCAATCACGTTAGGCCTTTTTGGATACTTACTCGGGTTAACTCAATCCCTAACCTTCGCGTTCGTTTACCTAACCCGAACATCCAACCCGTGTTCGGAAAGTACGGGGCTATTAACTCGATCTCTGACCCAGGTTGATTTATCGTAACCCTACTCGAGAGCAGAGTTATACAGTCACCGCATGCGCACTGCAGTTTAATTTTGTATTTGAAAGAGGCGGGGGGAATTAGTCTTCTACTCTTTTGTTAGTAATTTCATATATTCTATTCCAAAAAAATTATGGAAAGAGAAGAGAATTTGGCTCAATGTAAAATGTGTGGTCCCATGAGCCAAGAAAATAATGTGAAACAACTCTTCATAACTTAGTATACAGATTTTTCTGTGCTAAGCTACAGATTTCTTTACTTATTTAACATAGTTACTCAAAGATAACATTAAACATGAGAGGGCACACCAGAAATTATAAGAAAGATTTCGCAAAAGCCAATAAATGCAAGCAAAGCTAGAGACAATCCGAAAATGAACTGGGACTGAAAAAACAAATTCTTTACTTCTTTAACATAGGTACTCAAAAATAACATTAAACATGGAAGGGCACACCAGAAATTATAAGAAAGATTTCACAAAAGCCAATATATGCAAGCAAAGCTAGAGAAAATCCGAAAATAAACTGGGACTGAAAAAATTAATCCATAAAATATTTGGTTATGTTATTGATACGACTGTCACTTCTAATCCTAAACCTGATGTGTTCGTATACTCAGAACCCGGGTCCGTGATCCGAGTAGATCCGTCACGTGACCAAATGGATCGAGTTAATAACCCTGAGTAAGTTTCCGAAAACGCCTGTGATTGATGAAATGTCAATATTACTGTCCAAATTCCAGTTCAGTTTTGACGTAAACATAGTAGTCCGAGAGCTGGCACGAATTTAGGGTAGGTATTGAGGCAAGCTGAAAACTTGTCAGATTACTCTCCTATTATATCCCAACTCGGGATTGCAGACCTGGCTGGTGAGTAGCGGGGCTAAATCAACCCCTACATTTTTAATGGCCTGGCAGGTAGAAAGCCTATCGAAATGATCTGTCTTTTTGGGAATCTTATTCTTTAGTTATAAAGTAACACTCCATTAAAATTTCAAGCTGCCAAATAATTTAATCGGGGGTTTTAACATTGCCAGGGAGCGCAGGGGTGGGCCTGAGGTGGTCGAGGATTCTCATTGAGAGACCGTCCTCGCGATCTGAGGTCAATAGGCTTTGCTGCTGGAGAGGAAACAACTCAGTCTGGTGATGGTGCATTGACTGGTCACCTGTTTTAACAAGCATTTGAAGAGAATGGGATTGACGAGCTGCTCCCTATGCGGTGGTGCAGGAGTACTGATGAAACGGTTGAGCATATTTTGTTCAACTGTGAAAACCTTACTGAGTTAAGGTCAACACACCTAGGAAATCCAACACCTTCTTTCCTATGGTAAGAGGGACCACTCCTGGCAGGCTCGCGACATTTCTGTCTTCGTGTCTGAGGAGCTGAGTTCTGTAGAATGATGCGGGTGAACAATGGGCCACTAGGCCTCAGTTCGGCCGGTGAGGCACCGCACAGAGAAGAAGAAGAAGAACATTGCCAGACGCGTGCAAAAAATTTTGCAAAAAATTATAAAAAATGTTTTGAGGCAGCTTGAAATTTTAATGGAGTGTTACTTATAACTAAAAAATAAGATTCCCAAAAAGACAGATCATTTCGATAGGGCTTTCTACCGCCAGGCCATTAAAAATGTAGGGGTTGATTTAGCCCCGCTACTCACCAGCCAGATCTGCAATCCCGAGTTGGGATATAATAGGAGAGGCATCTGACAAGTTTTCAGCTTGCCTCAAATACCTACCCAAAAATTCGTGCCAGCTCTCCTACTATAGACATAGAGACTGGACTGAGCAATGACCGCTTCAAAGTGTAACCAATCAGAGAAAGAGAGGATGCGATATCGCATTACCTGTCTCTTTTTTATGGATCTGTGGTAACATAAATAAAAAATAAAACTCTTTATTGGCAAGAAGCTGTTTTGGACGACACGGTACATAAATAGCCTCAAAGATCCCCGACTTAACGCCACTCTGGGGATGGCTCAGATAGAGATAATCAAAACAGACCAGCTTATAATGAAGATCTAAAAAATAGGATTAGAGTGGAAACAAATAACATACCATCTGGCCCCGTATTCTCGACAAGTGATCTTTCAGAGCGAATACCAACTCATGCGCGATGTGCATTTTTACAGGTAAAAGAGGTAGTCGCGCAATGAAGTTCGTATACGCATCGAAAGATCACTTGTCCAAAATACGGGCCCAGGGGCCTGTAACACAAAACACACAAGTGTAACAAGTCTACAAGTTACAAGTAATTTGCCTGTAACTATAAGTCCGACCCAATTCGGTATCACAATGCGAATTGCTACAATTGTAGAAATTGAATAATTTTGTACATGTGTATAGTCCGTTCACGAAAGGTTGAGCACATAGAAGGCGTTTCTTTATTTATCTGAAGTTGGCAGTATTTACTGTCATAAAGAAAAATGAAGTCAACGTTGCCGAATATACTCGGCTTCGTCCGACGAGCTCGCGAGTTATCAGAGAACTCTATGTAATATTGACAACATTGCGTATCAATGTGACAAGAAAATAAACAATATAACCTAAAATTTTAATATACACAGTGGAATATGTCAAATTTCCATGGCCAACCGACGGCTCAACCTTTCGTGAACGGACTATAGCTACACTTGTAATGCAAATATCATAGAATTAATTATTATTTATGATTTCTACTATATGACATGACTTGTCAATATAAGTAGTATTGCGGCTCTTCTGTTTGCATTATGTCTTCAAAACTAGGTAATTGTTTTGGATCGTAAAATGCAATTTTTAATTAGGATAAGAGAAAATAGACACCTTATTTTCGGAGCTTTCTCGGATAAACTGAGAAAGCAAGATAAAGTAGACAAGTGGAAAGAAATGGCAAATTTGGCTCAAAGTATTTGTTTAGTACCAGCGGATAAAGATTGGACTTATGTAAGGGATACATTATGGCAAAATTTGAAGAAAACTGCAATAATGAGTAAAACTGGAACTTGCAAGCATTAGCCCCTACTAGGCCCTAGTGTGAAACTAGATTTCACATTCCATTTGTTTTAAACGATTTTAAACGAAGTTAATAGTTCCAATCCTGAAGTGACTTGACTCGACTGGACTGGACTGGCTTGGTGCGAAATGGGGCTTATTGTTATCGACTTATGGTATATATTTATAGATAAAAATTGATAATGCGAAGAAAACTGGCACTGGTGGAATCTTCCGAAAACCCAAGCAACTGAGCCGTGAAACTGTCGTAGAGAATAATGATGTTGAAGATATTGCCAATAAAAATGGACCAATCAGTGCTCACGAAATCCCATGTATTCCAAAGCAATTCAATGGTGATTCTTCTCAAATCGAAATAATAGGAATAGTAATAGAAAAATGCATTTTTATACAGGAAAAAGAAGGCGAGATAAAGCAAATAATTCCAATTCGAAAAAAGTGGCTCAGGTTGAAGAACCATAAAACTAAACTGGAAATTATAAAATTAGAAAAAGAGCTTAAACTGCCCATGTCACAGTTCACGGCATCGTTAACACAATATAACGTAGATGAAAATGGCTGCTGCTTTTTCAATTGTCATAGTAGATAGGAACATTCTCATTATAAGGAACATATAATTATTTAGTTGTGATTTTTTGTTAATTTTGCAAATACATTGAAACGTTTTGATTCATTAATATATTCATATATCCTAACAACAATAAAATTAGTCTCTGACGAAATAATTTTATGTAGATTTCTCTGGCTATGTGTGTATTTACCTAGAGTTGAAGATATGTAAAACATTATCTACACTTGTAGAAAATTCCGTAACACAATCATACAAGTGTGAACTTTAAGTTACAGAAAAAGTTTACATATGTAGAAATTTTGCCGTAATTACTAGTGCCGTACTTGTAATTACAAGATGGTTTGTGTTATGAAAAAGTTACAAGTGTAGAATATATTCTTAAAATTGTAGGACTTGTAGTGCTTGTGTTACAGGCCCCATTTCGGGGTTTCAAATCTCGGAATCACACGCTCACGTATACGTTCATGAGCTAGTAAAATCGAACGAATAGTTCGAAGAAAGTTAATTCTCGAACATATTGTCAACTACTCATTCTAACGAAAGTTTACGTTCATTCCGAACGGATAAAATCATTAAAATTTCCAAAAATCTACGCTCAAAATGAACGAACGAGTGATCTCGAGAAATGACACACGGATCGCTCTGCACGTTCATTTATTACATCCAGGCTCCGTATTCTCGACAAGTGATCTTTCAAAGCGAATACGAACTTCATTGCGCGATGTGCATTTTTGCAGGTAAAAGAAGGACTCGCGCAATGAAGTTCGTATACGCTTTGAAAGATCACTGTCCAGAATACGGGGCCAGGCCCCCTATTTTCTCCGACAGTGTTGTGAGAGATTGTTTATAGCTCCAAATAGTTATTGATTGACAATAAAGGGCCATCGATTGTCTCTGTGCGATCTGACTATCAGAGGCAAAGCAAATTCTGGCTCCCTTGTACTGTCTCACAGGCAATCTTGGGGCGTTTTCATCGGCGCATAACCTTCTAACAGAAAAAGTTAAAACTTGAAATTTTCAGGATAGGTTTGGGATCTGAATATAATTCGTTAACGGGTCAATTTGGTTGGTTAGTCATTCACTGGAATATTTCCCTTATATTTCACAATATTTTATTCAGTATTTAGTAAATCGATGATGGGCTAATGAATACAAAATTTATGGAAAGCATCCGACGCGTATTTGTGTTGATTATAATTCAGCCAAAAATATGGAGGATAGTTGAGGAGATTAGACAAAAATAAGTTTCGATTGTTTTTACTCACCCGAATCAATAAATGCTTTAACAGGATATCCATTAACTCGACAGTTAATATAGAGCATGACCACAGTACCGAAGGATTCTGGATTATATTCCATAGCTGCTTCCATGTTAGCTTCTATGTTTTTCTGTCTGATTTCTTCAGCTATGAGACGTTGGGCTTCAGTATCGAATGGATCTGCGTTTATCATTCTCAGTCTTTGTTGTTCTCTCTCTTGTCTATTAACTACTTGTTCACGGAGAACAGTTGCGAATGATTCTGCAAAAAAAATTTTTATAGGATTTTGGCTGTGGTAAATTATTTCCACCGAAAACATTTTCCAATAGAATAGGAAAATATAGTTTAATCTCATTTTTTTAATAATTTTAGTCTACTCATAAATTTATAATTCTATCCTGCCAAACTATAAATTAGATATGAATAAAATATATAAAATAACTAAATAAGACATATTTCCTATAAATTAATTAATCCAAACAATTTTGACCGACAGGAAGGTAGCTGACATAGTTTTTCTTCCATTTCAGTTTCTATTCCATCACAGTTTTTTCATACAATGCCTCCATCTGATCACCCTTCCTTTACCACAGGATACATTACAGGGTGTCCAGGAACTCCAATCGCTCCAAACTCTTTGGTCCTTTTTTTCCTCACAAGAGGTTTGAAGGAATTTGTTTCTCTACTGCTTTTAAGTTTTGTCTTTTCGAACGGTAATCTTTTAATTTTTCAATCAAATCATTCAACAAATGATTTATAGTCTCCAATCCTTCATTCGAGACATTTTTCAGGCTACCATTTCCTTTTCTGAATGGTCTGGTCCTGTCATAACAGTAGATACAGCAGAACTTTCAATTTTCGATTCATGTTGAGAAGTAATCATTTTTTGAGTTGTATCAGTACATCCATCATCCAGAAAAATGATCATTATAACTATTAAAACAGATATCCTTAACATAACATGAGTACAAATTTCTAAGATTTTTTGACTGCTTGTCAAGCATAATCGAAACACAGAAAATTTAAATCTTTCTTTACTTGTTTACTGTCGAAACTGTGAAATTAATTTGCATATACAGGGTGTTTCATCATAAACTGGACACATATATTTTCTTGTAGAGGACATCGGGAGAATCATTTTTGCCTTATACAATATATCCCGTTTTCGAAGCATAAGCGAGATACAGGGTGTCAAACGTCATTTTTGAGCAAGATTCTTATGAGTGTGGTCAGTTATGTATAACACTTAAAGGAACGGTTTCTGGTTCAAATCTCAATATTTTTGGGTCCTCTATTCAGAAAAGTTGACGAACTCCGAAAAAAAATTTACAAAATGGCGGAAGACCTGCAATGTTCCAAATTTTTTTTTGGGGTTGTCAAATTGACTTTGTTTTCTGAATGAACACAATTTTCTAAGACTTCCTGTGAAAAAATTTTTTCAAAAATCGAACACAAATTTTTTTTACATGTCTACAGCAATGAAAAAATTTCACTCGAAATGGATGAAATTTTGTACAATTGTACTTCTTGAATTATCAATCACGAATATGAAAACAGAATTGTGAAATATCGAACGGTTTCGTTACTACAGTCATTCAAATGTTTCGTTCAGACCTCTGAAATATTGAAAATAAATTGTTTTGGGTTCTAGAATCGAAATAATTAAATTATTAGCATGTTTAAACATTCTAGATGAATTTATAAGAAAAAAAATCAGTGAAACTTAGTTGGGACTCGAAACGACGTAAGTAAATAGGGAAATGGCACTGTTCTAAGGATATTAATATTCGTTGCCAGGCAACAGTAGTTCGTAGTTCATAGAGTTGGACTGGTATTTTAATTTCAGTGAATATAATTTAGCCAGTAGTCAAACTCTATGAACTACGAACTACTGTTGCCTGGCAACGAATATTAATATCCTTAGAACAGTGCCATTTCCCTATTTAATACCTACTTCGTTTCGAGTCCCAACAAGTTTCACTGATTTTTTCGTTTAAATTCATCTAAAATGTTTAGACATGCCAATAATTTAATTATTTTGATTCTAGAACCCAAAACAATTTTATTTTCAATATTTCAGAGGTCCGAACGAAACATTTGAATGACTGTAGTAACGAAACCGTTCGGTATTTTACGATTCTGTTTTTATATTCGTGATTGATAATTCAAGAAGTACAATTGTACAAAATTTCATCCATTTCGAGTGAAATTTTTTCATCGCTGTAGACATGTAAAAAAAATTTGTGTTCGATTTTTGAAAAAATTTTTTCACAGAAAGTCTTAGAAAATTGTATTTTACAAATGAATTCTTCCATAGTATGTTCTCTCGAAATCAAGAAGTGTAAAATAAAATAAAACACACTATTATTGTTTATTAAAATCTTCGGCTATCGATTTCGGAATATTATTCCATCATCAGGCCAGCTGAAAGTATACAATGTAAAAACGTTTTTATCTAGGCGAGAGTATGCAACTTACTGTCTTGAATTAAAATGAACAAAACTGTTTTTAAACATAAAAATGGTTCTCCTCTGTCAGAATGTTAAAACTTGAATTTTAGTCAACCTTTATTATTGATGTATCTTTCTTGTGGGAATGTCAACTGAATCTGGAACTATAGGATATGTGCGAAATGTGATATCTAATATGTTATTATCGGTGGTCTATTGGTGGCGGGAATTTTTGAATTTTATTTATTGTTGTTTTTTAAGAATCTATGAGTTTAAAAATACTTCTTCTGTCGAATTCTATATTATCATTAAGTAAAAATTGGTTGTCTTTATTTTTTAAATTTCTAGTTGTTCAAGTAATATTATTTTATGGTAGTTATTTCTTTATGAAGTATTTTCAGATTATCTACGATACCGGACATCATATCACATTAGATAATCTGAAAATACTTCATAAAGAAAAAACTACCATAAAATAATATTACTTGAACAACTAGAAATTTTAAAAAATAAAGACAACCAATTTTACTCAATGATAATATAGAATTCGACAGAAGAAGTATTTTTAAACTCATAGATTCTTAAAAAACAACAATAAATAAAATTCAAAAATTCCCGCCACCAATAGACCACCGATAATAACATATTAGATATCACATTTCGCACATATCCTATAGTTCCAGATTCAGTTGACATTCACACAAGAAAGATACATCAATAATAAAGGTTGACTTAAATTCAAGTTCTAACAATTAACCTTTTATAGTACAGAACAGCTCTCCTGAGCATTTTCTAATCATAATAAGCTACCGTTTTCGCGGAGTTTTTTTCTCAATTCTTAATTGGTAGAGGTTGTGAAGGGTTAGTGGGTGTTTTTCCTCCCAACCTCTACGCTAATAGAAAAAGTACGGCTTTTGAGACGCTTCTTTGTATTGCTAATGTTTACTACACAAAAAAGGTACTCCTGGTTATACGATCTAAAGTAGACATGAAACATTTTTTGAGGGAATTTATTTACTTCTCTACTATCAGTCGATAATTAGCCATGTTAATTTTTCTCAGAAACAGTCGACTTTAGGGCGTATGACTTGCCTTTTATGAGTAGAAAGCTATTAGAAAGATGTCAATTACATAAAAATTATATCCATGAAAAACAGTACTGCTTTGCAAAAAACTGAATGGATGAGTAAAAAAAAGATATATTAGGTGTACAAATAAGTTTCCGCGGTTTTTTATAAAAAATTAGGAATTTATTGTAAAGGAAAAGTACATTACGTTTTATTCAAAGTATTTTCCATCATTTGCCACTACTTTTCCCCATCTTTCTGGCAACATTCGGATACCCCGTCGAAAAAACTCTTCATCTTTTGACGCTATCCACAAATCTACCCAATTTTTGGTGTCTTCATATGATGTGAAGCGCTGCTCAGACAGACCATGTGCATCGACCGGAACAGGTGATAATCAGAAGGGGCTAAGTCTGGTGAATACGGCGGGTGGGGTAAAACTTCCCAGTTGAGTGTTTCCAAGTATGTTTTTACCGGCGCCGCAACATGTGGACGAGCATTATCGTGTAAAAGAATAATTTTGTCGTGTCTGGAGTAGTAATGGGCGCGTTTTTCCTTAAGTGCCCGACTCAATCTCATCAATTGTGTTCGGTAGAGAGCTCCAGTAATGGTTTCAGCAATTCATAATACACGACACCAAGCTGATCCCACCAAATACACAGCATGAGTTTTTTTCCATGAATATTCGGCTTAACTGTGGATGTTGATGGTTCGCCGGGCTTAACCCATGACTTTCTCTTCTTTGGATTATCGTAGTGAATCCATTTTTCGTCACCAGTGACTATACGATGCAAAAAACTCTTTTTTTTATTCCTGGCAAGCAGCATTTTACTCATGCATAATCGGCGTTCAACGTCTCTCGGCTTTAGTTCATATGGAACCCAATTTCCTTGTTTTTGAATCATTCCTAACGATTTTAAACGATGTGAAATTGCT
Source organism: Propylea japonica (assembly GCA_013421045.1). Classification (NCBI taxonomy): domain Eukaryota; kingdom Metazoa; phylum Arthropoda; class Insecta; order Coleoptera; family Coccinellidae; genus Propylea; species Propylea japonica. Next base: position 35,983,780 of record CM024246.1, read on the forward strand.
TGTTGAGTCACTTGTAGAAAAAGTGCAAGTTCTTTTTGCGTTTGGGACGAATCTTCCTCCAATAGTGCTTCTAATTCCATGTCTTCGTACACTTTCGGCCTTCTTTGTCTTTAACGTCAAACTCACCGTTCTTAAACTTTTGAAACCATTCCTGACAACTTCTCTCACTTAAAGCAGCTTCACCATATGCTTCTAGAAGCAATCGATGCGCCTCAGCTGCAGATTTTTTCACATTAAAGAAGTAAATCAAAAGTTCCCGCAAATGATGCTTATTCGGAATAAAACTTGACATTTTTGCACGAAAAAAATTACGTGATGCTGATACGGAATCACTAGTACTTTAAGGTTATGGTGTTGCCAGATGACAACTTGGGATATTACGTTTTACATCTGACAATTTCTCCATAACCTTCTGGTGGGGCCATCTTTTGACAAACCGCGGAAACTTATTTGTACACCTAATACTAAATGAAGAATTGAAAATATTTATGGAAAAAGTAGATATTCCTCACCAATATTTCCACTCAATAATGCTTCAGCTAATCGTGGATTATTCTGTTTCAATAGAGCTAACTGATCTGGATTAGCTAAAAACATGTCTCTTATCAATTTTGGATCATCCTCTGATGGTCTTCCACCTTGAGCAAAATTGCCCCCTCTTGAAGCTGATGAAGAGCCAGGTATTTCAATTCCACTAAAGTCAAAAGCAGGAACTGAAAATATGAGAAAATCAATTCATGATAGTGAATATAATTGAAATCAGACACTATTGTAGAATATCTATATGAATAATTTAACATTATCTATTATTTCCAGAAAAATTCCATTGATCAGACAATTTTATAAGAATTGTGGAGTATCTAGATGATATTTGATTATCTACAGAGAATTTACTTAGGTATTTCAGCAAAATATGACACTGAAAATTTTTCCATTTGAATAAATATTATTCAATTCCTGATCATTCAAAATCAATTTGAACAAAATTTTTTTTGGGTAGTGTCTAATTTCAATTATATTTACAGGTTTCCAAAAATCTCATAAGAAAAAAACTGATATACCGGCTGTATCGAGACATGTCTTTATAATTAATTTTGTTTCAGGTATTTCTGTACATTCCAAATTTCTGATTTTAATATGACTATGAACTGGAAAAATTTTGTTAATGATTAATGACAAAATCAATTTGAATTGTCATGATTTTGATTTGCTTAGAAACAAAATATTTTCATTATTCCAAAAATACATGGTATTGAATTCACTTTCAGTATCTATAAATAAATGCAAATTGGTAAACAAAAAATGCATCAACAAAGATAATGGAATTCGACCTCCAGAATAACGAAAACTCATCCAGGGGCAATGAACGCATTTGAATAATTCTGTCATTGAACTATTTGTGATGAAAAATTGATTATCACCTTGCTGCAGACTGCTTTGAGATTGAGTTCCAGAACTCAATAAATGCTGTAAAATCACTGCGTCTCCATCCCTTATTCCAAAGTCTTTTAGAGACATTTTGTTATCCATTAAAGGTCTTCCATTAAAAGCAATAATTATTTCAGATGCTGGAAATCCAGATTCTACTTCACAGAAAGCTTTGAAATTTTCTAATTCCAAATCTTCCGATACATCTAATACGAAAATGTAATCAGTAAGAGTTGTTACTGTGACCTTCATTATGGAAACAATACAGCGAGAATTTTTAATCACAAAATCAAAATTATTAAAGGAAATATTCACAAAACTGCATTACAAACTTTAACCTATTGCACATTTAACAGAATCTAAACAAATTTTGACAGTTCTCGGTCAGGTCACTTAAGAGCACATGTCTGTGGTCTGGATTTTTTATTTTTGTTTGAAGAAGAATAAAATGAAGAAGAAAGGTTATCTGGTGTAAGTTGAAGTCGATAAATTGATAAAGCTGTAATATTATCATCTATTTCCCTACGTAATATAAGTTGCAATAAAAAAATATTTAATTGAATCTATATTACTCACCAATTGATCGTGATTAAAATTTTATAATCATGTTAAGCTGAAAGTCTATGGTTTAATGACCTCTCTAATGAATATTTGGCCGAAATTGAGAATAAAAAGTTGTCATAATTATTTTAATTAAGAATTTTTGTGATATACTTCATCTTCTGATGTGTGGATTATTTGGAATTAAATATGTTTTATTCGGTTTTTCTGATATCTTCTTTAAAAATCGATGGTATTTTGAACCGATGCTGCGCTTGCGTTATGTTGTTGTTTCGCAAGAGTTCCAAACAAAATGGTTTCCTTGCTTTAAAATGTGTTTATAATGCCTTAAAATGTTAGAATAAGTGCTAAGTGTATATAGGAATTGTTTTCCTAAGTGAATTCTATTCCAAGGTAATACATTTAGTCAATTAAATATGGTCTGTAACAAATAGTAAACACCTGATAAATGAGGGGACGCTCAAAGCACGTTATAGTATTATTTCATCTTTCAGTAGTTTTGGAACGAAAAAAGGACTAATTTACGTTCATACCTGAACATTTAGATATATCACTGAGCCAGTGGGGTCACCTGTAGTATAATCTGTTTACAAATTATTATATAACTTGATTACTTCTTGGAATTTATTGTAGAGGTACCTATGCACTTTGTTTTGTTATTTATATTGTTAAGAACTCCTACAGTGGAGCTCCTCTTTGCTGAATTCCTAAAATATTTCATCTTGGTTTATGAATTGTAAGTTAATCGCTTAAAGAAAATAATGGCAATGGTGAAAAATAGTATATTTATTTACATAAACATAATGATAGGTTCTCAGTAATTATTGCAATAATATCAATTTTTGCAGTACGGAATTCCTGTATTGAATTGATTAACAATATGACTCTTTTTGCTATTTATGTTGTATACTATAATTATAATATCAATTTATCACAAAGTTATATGAATATATCAATCTGTATCCAAATTGCAGATTAGTAGTAATGTTACCGAAGGTTGTAATTTATTGTATATTATGGTAATTGGCCTGCAAAATTATAATGGTTGAAATTGAAATTTGTCCCATCTAGACAACAAAATCAGGAAGTATAAGTTCTTGAACAAAATATGAACCTTTTGATTAATAGAATGATAACCGTTTCAGAATACAAAATTAATCATGTCAGTATTTTACCTGTGAGCATAATTATAACTTATAAGCCTCTATTATTTTCCTAAAATGAAGTTTAGGGTATGGTTGGTATGTGGGATCAAGATTCCTATTGGATTCTATAAAATGGCCTCAGTATCCTCCAAATGTCTGTTATTTTTTTGACAAAAATGGTTTCAGCTGTCTTGATTTGACCAGAAATAACTACAGACTTCAAGCCTTACTTAAAGAAATGTTTAAAATATGTTGCCATCAAAATCGAAATTTTTTATATTTCACCTTATTTTCAATGAGAATAAGTTCTATGAATCTTCAAGTTATTTTTAACTCTTGTTTACTTAAACGAGTGCTATATCGTTTTGCCCAAATATCTGTAATTTTCGAATTTTGAGCCTAAAATGGTATCAAACGATAGGAGATGGCTTTAGATGCAAAGGCCATGGGTAAAAGAAGATGAATGATTGAATATTGAAAAAGAAGAATCTTTATAATACCATAACAAGATTAGAGTGATTTTGTGAGTGAGTGAGTGATTTTGTGAGTGAAGATTGATATACTGAATGTTCATGCAAAATTTCAAGAGGATCGCATCATCTGAACCATAGAGTTGAATTTTCACATATTGAATTTTTTTAATAATTTATAGAATATAACTTTGACCATGCTGAGATTTTATATTTCATATACTCAAAATGAAGTCCTATACAAAATTTTGAGGTAACAGCATCATTGCTCCACCAATGGCAGAGCGCACAAAAGCACCTTCATAGGGCTTTTCTGAATTTTTTTGGCTAAACCACTGCTCTGAAAGCTAGTCCATGTTTACAAAGAAAATTTGAAACCTTTTGCATTAGGTTATTCAACTCTTGTTCCATTTACTTGTTGGGTTGTAGCAGCTCTTCATCGGGATTGGCATTTTGGAGCATCTACAGTATGAGAAATGTCAGTGGTGTCTCCTCTCATTGGGACACCTGTATATCCAGTACGAGGGATCGTAGAGTGTCGAAGCTAACCGCAATCGAAGGAAAACAAGGTTTTACATTTACCACATTTGGTTTTACTCGTATGAACTGGATAATAAAAAAACAACAAATAAACAAATGGATAATAAAAGGCGAAAAACAAAAAGAAAGCTGCATTGAATAGTGAATGACAATTGTTTTGAAATTTTATCCGTAATTTTTCGAAAAATGTTTGTTTTAATGTTGATTTAAAAATGAAAAAAATGAGAAATTTAGCTGATGAATGAAGAAAAAACAATGATGTTCGAAAACTTAATCGAACTTACTAGAAAGCGCAAGCGATTTTGTGAAAAATATGAAAAATCTAATAATGTGGCAAAGCTACGGCTACTCACCTCCTTGAGTAGAAATGAAAAAGGAATTTTGTTTAAAATTCTGGTTAATATGAAATACGAGTACTGATGAGAGCGAAGTTCGATGATTGGGAAAAAAGAGAAATACTCTTACTGGATTAACACACCAGATCAAAGGCAAGCCAAAACACTAATGGCATCTACAAAAGAAAAGGCTCAACATGCTTTATCGTTGTTTTAAAACGAGTCAAGGAAGCTTACTGGGCTTCTCACAAGTAACTGTTTTGTGAGATGTCACCTGCACAAAATCGGTAAAATAAAACTCCGATATCTGTATGTAAAAGGGCCCACTCACTAGGAAGGAAGAATGCGCAGTTAAGTATCTGCACGTTTGCTGTAAAGTAAACGTGTACATTCATATTTCCCACACACAGACACTTTTGCGTGTTGAGTGAGGATGTGCGACAAGCGTGAGATGACGTCGAATGTTAATGGCAGTGGCGTGTATTGTTATTAAGGAAAAAATGTCCAATGTATATATAGCGAACCCGACACTGTATGGCTAAAAATATGAAACGTGCACAGACTTGTTGCCCATACACGGTCGTTTTTGGTAATTCTTCCACGTACGATGTGCAATGCCACGCGCATTCAAGTCTTCGCGCTTCCCTCTTAGCCTTGTTTATGTAACTCTAGTTGTCCAATGAAGTGTAGTTCGGGGAGTTAGCTCACAGAGGGAGTTTTGGTCAACTTCACTATTTGCTTCTTCTTTTTTTATATATCCCCATCTTCGTCTACACTATTTAGCAACATTTGACTTTCTTAATTCGCGCGCAATGAATTCGTAGTAAAATTCAAATTGAATGTATGAATGGGCACATCTAAACCAAAGCTCTCTCTGTGAGCTAACTCCCTGTACTACACTTCATTGGACAACTAGAGTTACATAAACAAGGCTCTTAGTGAGTGGGCCCTTTTATGTGGATCAGCCGCAGAAACCACCGAGCACATATTATGCCAATGCAATGCATTGGCGCAAACCGACTGACTACTCAGTGGCGGGAACGGGAAGAAGATCGAAGTTTCGCTCATATAAACTCCTTAGTCGCAGTGCTTCCTTAGGCGTTTCGGATACTTACTCGGGTTAGCTCGATCCCTAACCTTCGCGTTTGTTCACCTAATCCGGACATCCAACCTGTGTTCTGAAAATACGGTGCTATTAACTCTGCGTTAAAGCTAAAGCCTTCTTTACTTCTATAGGTACTCAAAGATAACTTGAACATGCGAGGGCACACCCGAAATTATAAGAAAGTTTTTACAGAAGCCAGTACCTAAATACAAGCAAAGCTAGAGACAATCCGAAAATAAACTAGGACTGAAAAAATAAATCCATAAAATATTTGGTTATGTTATTGATACGACTGTCACTTCAAATCTTAAACCTGATGCGTTCGTAAACTTAGAACCCGGGTGCGTAATCCGAGTAGATCCGTCACGTGACCCAATGGGGCTAGTTAGTAACCCTGAGAAAGTTTCCAAAAACGCCTCTTGAATATTTGACACCGAATCTGTGTTTGTTAATAATATAAATGGAAAAGCATGAGTACAATGGATGATTGGAAAAGTTCATGAGTTGGTTAGACTTACAAACATGCATTTCGAGTAACGTATTTTGTTCGAAAAATTTCAATGAGTCTCAGGCCTTAATAGTACTAGCGGTACTAAGGCAAGTTTTGAAGAATACTGCATTTTGTTTGTGATACTAAGGTGCCACTTGTACAGATGTTCTTTAGACCCATTTAGATGATTTGGCCCGAGGAACATTTGAAATTTTCCGTGCGGGTAGATATTAGGGAGTGGGAGCGGGTTGACTTACTGTAAAATAAAAAAAATGAGTATACGAGGTCTGTCAATTTGATTCCCGGAAAGTGGCAACACTGCTGGCTCTCGTTATGCTACGGCGTTCGCGTTGGTGTCATTCGAAAGAGGATTCATTTTTGCGTCAGTCTGTGCAAGTTTCGTCTCGATCGGTTGTTCAGTTCGTGTTTTACAGTACTTTGATCATCGGCGTATTTGGACCCATTGTCGCGAAAATGTGTGATAAAAAAACTGAGCAAAGAGTAGTGGTAACATTTTTGTTCAAACGTGGTGTAAGTTTCGCGGAAACTATGAAACAGTTGACCGACGTGTACAAGGACGATTGTCTGAAAAAAACAGCTGTCTACGAGTGGGCTAAGCGGTTCAGGGAAGGCAGGGAGTCGCTGGAGGACGATCCACGTGAGGGAGCTCCCTCCGCCTCTCGAACGACACAAAACGTCGATCGCGTGCGTGTGCTCGGAGACCGTCGGGTAAGCCTCAGAATGTTGGAAGACGAGTTGGGTATCAACAAGGAAACCATTCGACACGCAACACACAACACATTGCTACACGAAGATTTAGGGATGCGCAAGTTGTGCGCGAAAATGGTTCCCAAAGTGCTCACAGTTGAGCAGAAAGAGCTCCGATTTTTTGACCCCAAACGGCATTCCAACGCTTCCGCACCCCCCTACAGCCCGGACCTGGCCCTCTGCCACTTTAATCTCTTTCCACAATTGAAGTCCTACCTCATGGGCAACCGATACGACGGCGTTGAGGAGGCGCAAAGTGTCATGACACGGGTGCTAAGGGACCTATCTTCGGGGCGCTTCAGGGGGTGCTTCCAATCGTGGATCCAACGGTGGCGCCGGTGCATCCAGCTAGAGGGAGACTACTGCGAAGGATTATAACTTTATTTTAAGAATTTATGTATATTCCTGACCGTCCGAGCACTTTTCCGGGAATATAATTGACAGACCTCGTAGTCTAGAGACGCATGATTTCAACCACATGAATCCGATGGTTGTGTCAGAAATGTTATCCAGATGCAGAAGGTCTACAAAAACCGCCATTTTTATAAATTCTAACGCCCAATGTGTCGTGTTAGGTGTCTGGACTCATGTTTTGGTAACATAAATAATCTACAGACAGGGCCGTACCCAGAGGTGGGAGGTAAGAGGGGTTGAAACCTCCTTCGAAATGAATATAAAACATGACCGTGGCCGTTCTACTTGTTTGTATAAACCCATTCATTTTTATTAACACCCCTCTCCTTCAAAAATGCTTGAGAGGCTTCTCTACCTCATTATCTGAAGACGTTAGCACGCAGTAAAACCCAAGATATTCTACAGTTGATGTGAAATATATGTTGTCAACCATGGTTATTATTATTATTATTTACAAAATAAGAGTTGAGGATAATCTATACAACTCAAAGAAAATACAATTGAAATATATTTTTTTAGATTGGACAAACAACTTCCTCATCTCTGGTTCTTTGCATTACAAGTCTGCACAGTTACTTCGGTGATTCTGTATATTTCTTGTCCCGGTTTCGACCATAAAGGGATAGAACAGTATAAAGAGGAAAAGAGTTATTTTTTTCTTGTGACATACAATTTCTGCTTTGGGCATGGTTTCTCGAAAACTAATCATTATTAGTTGAAAAACTTTTATTGCATCACCACCCTGAAAATCAACTGTGGAGGCAGATAATGAGTTGCATATTTCTTTGAGGACCTGTGTAATGCAAGGGCTCCATCATCCTGATCCTCTTTATACAAACATACAAGTTTGGAAATTCACATCGGAAGCATAGTAAATTCAATGCATTAGAGAGAGAATTTTGCCGTGCAGTCGACCAGCGCTATAATGGAAAGGTTCACGTGATTCGTAACTCCCTAATAATTATTATTAAACTCCCTAATAACGTTTTCTTTTGGTAAAACTGGTGCGCTCCAGAATTGCCCCAGTGCTATTTGAGTGCAATTTTTCTTGAGCATTTCATTGTTCTTTATACCAATAAAACACGAAAAGTTGCACTGGGACAATTCTGGTGCGCACCAGTTTTCCCAAAAGAAAACGCTATAAATGAACGAGCGATTGGAATATTGTAGTTTGGTCTCTTGTCGTTGGGAGTTGCTTAATCAAAAGGCCCTTTCTATTTGAAGCCGCATCACTTCCAACTGATGTTGCTTTCTGACAAAATCAGTTTAATTTCCACAATCACTTCAGTCATAACAATAACATAACCTAACATTCTGGTGAAAGTTAACAATTTACTTCTAAATATAACAGAAAGTGAATTATTATCTTCGGTTTTCATTCCTAGTAATGAATAATTCATATTACTTTTAGAATTTCCTTCCGAACTATCGTCGATGGTATTCTGATTTCAAACTTTATCGTTTTGTTGATTGTCATCCGAAAAAGGCATGTTCTATTTGTCAAAATCACTTCACTTCCAACTGAAGTGATTTCGGAAATTATTCAGGCAAATAGAAAGCTAGGTATGAGTGTGGTAGGGAACCTGCAGAACTCATCGCATCGAGTATTTCGCGCAGCTTGACACTTTTAGCCTATTAGTTTTAAAGAGTTTCGTGCTCCTGAGCTACTCAAAAGCTCGAAATACGGGTTGCCATTGGTTGCGCACAAGCACTGGAACAGCTCAGGAGCACGAAACACTTCAAAACGAATACTATAATTTACGTCGGACTGTCCGTGTTAGTCGATTTAGAGATACAGCAATAATAGGTTTGTTCCAACAGCTGACTTTTGTACGGTAATTTGACGGTCACGAAACTGTTAGTAATCGATCTTATGCGCATGTCTAAACTTTGACCGTACAAGAACCGTCCAAACAGTACTTGCTTCAGACCAGGGATCGAAATGACGATCACAAAACCGTTCCACTCACGGTCCCGAAGCAGGATGGAACAAAAACGAAACCGTTCTCAAACGATACATTTTCAGTTGGAACACATTTTTATCTATTGCGCAGAATCCTGACGATCATTGTACGGTCAATTCTTGAGTTGGAACAAACCTATTATTGGTTCATTGGACCATCGATCGCGTCAAACGAAAGCCAAACATATGTCCAGTATAGTATTGTCCATAGAGATAGAACTGCACGGCAAAATACTCTCTAATGCATTGCATACCGTATGTTTCCAATGTGAATTTTCGAACCTGTATATGTTAGGTATGAAATTTGTCTATCGGTTTTAAGTACGTACCTTTTGCCCCACTTTTCAGCAACCAAAGTAGGAAAATTACTTAAAATTTTTTTCTCGCAATTAAGTAATATGCATAATTGTTTATTCACCCTTTCATAAGTGCTATTCAAACCCAGTACATCGAATTAAATTTAAGTTGTATCATAATTCATGATTATTCATAATTTCAATTTGTTGCAGATAAAATAATCGTGTAGTGGAGTGCATTATGTTTTGGTGATTATGGTCTTATGGACAGAAGATGTGCGGGGTGGGATTGTGGAATCGCTAGTTTAGCAACTGTCGCTCCTTTACATTATGAGGGAAATGGTAGGAGGTTGTTGCGTTTGTTCTGATGATAGAGGCTGGTCTGAAAATCCTCTCGTATATTGTGATGGACAGTCATGTACAGTGGCAGTTCACCAAGGTAACACATGGTATTTTCAATTGTTTGTGTGATGTTGTTATCTGTCAGTTTGGGCCATTCAGTTCTCTATGAAAATTTAATAAACAAGTTCAATGATACGTTGTATGATGTACTTTTTTTAATTAGAACAAATTCAAAAATTGATTTTGATTTATACCCCTCGCGCCCTATACGAATAACTTGTTGATATTTAGGTTGCAGTGGTTGATCGAGCAACATACTCCTATGACACTTCTTGAATTAAACTATATACTCGTAGAGAAAATATTCTTCGAAATATAGGATAAATAAATCGCAAAGAAGAGAGTTCTGCTGTCTAGATTGACAGTGCAGTAACCCGAGTGTTCAACTAGAATGGATGTCGAAAACTTTGAGGCATTAAAAGTCCATAACAACCGGCCAATCAGAATTTCCATATTTGTGAAAGTTCCATTCAGTGTTTGAAACCTATCAACACAGAAAGAAACGTTTTTGCTAGAAAACTGCGGGTTACAAATGGGTGCCTTCAGCTGTTCGAGAAAAGAAAATCAGCAGACTCTTTGAAACCGTTTTTAACACGGTTACTAACAAAAACTACAAAGAATGTTGAAGAAACTAACATTTTTTGAAATATGTATTGTTTTTATTAGTTTACTTTGTAAATACACGTTTCACATACAGGTTTGAAAATTCACATCGGAAACATACGAAATTCAATGCATCACAGAGAGAATTTTGCCGTGCAGTTGCACAGTGCTATAAAGCGGCCTACAGACGATCAACTTAGTTGAAGACTATGTTGTCAACTAGGTTGTAAACCAAATGAAAGTGAAAATAGCGGTTGTCAACCAAGTTGAAAACATCATTTCAGCGGTGGTTTCCGTCGAGTGAACTAGTCGGCTGATTAGGAGAAATTATCGAAACATGGAGAGAGATCTTTCGTTATATGTTATTATAAACGATATATGCGACAATGTGGTGCAGCACAGTCCTTGAATGAAAGAATTTGGACCAAGGATTGGTACCACAATCGGTCTTATTTTTCCCATTTCGGTTTAATGAAAGAACTTTTCGAATTTTGAGCCGAAATTGGTCTCCAACGATAGGGTTCTGCTCCCTGATGACGAATCCGTGGTCAAATTCAATCCGGTCCGTGGGACCGTCCGGCCATAAACACGATAACTTTCTAAGGAATTGTCCTTGAGACTTGAGATTTTCAGGGCGAGTTTGGTTTCCAAATGCCACAATTAAGTTCGTTAATCAGCCAAAACATATGAGGTGTCCCATAAAATATGACCATTCCGAATTTTTGTTCCTTAATATTTCAGACAAAACGAAACCAATTGGAATAGAATTTCTCGACCACATGCAAAATGCTCACAGTAAGCCTCATGCGAAATATTGAAAGAAAGAATCATTATATGTCATAACAAGATATCCAGGAATCGCATCATCTGAAGCATATAGTTCAATTTTCTTTAATTATTTATTTTTACATATTTCATTTTTTAATAATTTCCATAATATAAGTCTGATCATCCTGAGATTTTGCATTCATTTACTAAGCATGAATCTCAAGTACTATACAAAATTTTGAGGTAATAGCATTACTGCTCCACCAATGAATGTTCGCTCAAAGCATCTGCTTAAGGTTTTTTATATATCTCGGATTTTACTCTCCATAATTCAGAAGATCTTTCACCCAATCAAATAAATCTACCCAAACTTGAATGTTTGGAATTTTGCTCGTATTTTCTAGTTAAATTACTACCTTTCCTCGAATATTACGACGGATTTTGAATACGCTATGAGATGTTCACTCTACAAGGTAGAATTCCAACTGGTGTTGTCAACCTAGTTGATGACTACCATACAGACGCTCCAACATAGTCGTCAACATCGGGCTCCGCCCATCAAATATCAACCGATTTGATTTCGCATCAACTTAGTCTTCAACCTGGAATATCAACCACCAACCAGCCTACAGACGTTCAACTTGGTCGTCAACATGCCGTGTTTACAACTTAGTCTTCAACTAGGTTGATCGTCTGTAGGCCCCTTAATCGAAAGGTTCACGTGATTCGCAACTCTCTAAGTAAAAACCGATTGGAATAATGTAGTTTTGTCTCTCTCTTATCGTTGGGAGTGTCTTAATTGAGTAGTATGGTAGGGAATCGGCAATTCTCGCATCGAGTATGAAGGCCGGTATCCACAGTGCGAGGAATGTCTCGTGGCGCATGCTCGGTTTGCCTTCAGACTGTGGAAACCAGGGTTGCTCGCTATGCGGCGTTCGCATTCAAAGCGAGCCGTATGCTTGTCGGTAAAAGAGCAGTGTTCAAAGGTGCTTCGCTCCGAGCTGTAGGTCAAGTAGATATCTGTGCTGTCTGCCTCAAGCCTCGTTCTCAGAGCTTTGTAGTGTAGCCTGCGACAATCCCCACTACTCCTAATCACATGAAACGGGACTATATTTTTTCTCTCGCTGTCGCAGAAATACAAGTGTAGTTGGTTTATTTCAACTACAGAAGAGGCGTTCTGGAAAAATCATAGATATTCGTTGTTTGGATGTACGAAAGAGGTATTGCAAACTTCTAAAAGAATCTCAAGTAGCTAGGAATCTCATAGTAAGAGGTAATAGCACTTCGCGTGTTTTTTCCGTTCACATATTATTGGTCAAAAAGTAGTCCATGGAAATTTGGCATATTCCACTGTGTATATTGAAATTTCAGGTTATATTGTTTATTTTCTCGTCAGATTGATACGCAATGTTGTCAATTTCACGAAAAAGTTGCATAAATCGCGGAGTTCTCTAATCTTAACTCGAAAGCTCGTCGGCCGAGGCCTGGTACATTCGGGAACGTTGAATTTCTTTTACGTTATGACAGTCAATACTGCCTTTGGCTGTCTACTTTGTGCTAAATAATATGTGAACGTCTTCTATGAGGTGTTCCCTTATTCTTATCGATTTCTATAATTTTTTTGACCCACCAATGACGTATTTTCCATTGTTTTCTTCTGATTATCACAATAAAAGCAGCGGCAGCAACTTGCACATTTCTCATCACATTGTATTGACTGCCTTCACTGCGAATGCAGGTAGTTCGCGTGCTCGGAGTGAGCCTTTGTAAGTTACAAACTAGTTGAAGAGCGTATGCTACACCCTGAGACAGATGGCTCGAGGCATTTGCAGCTAGCAGCCTCGTGGCGTATGTTCGGCTTGGCCTCGGACTGGGGATACCGGGGTTGCTCGACTCGAATTGTGTGACGCGAACGCCTCACAGCGAGCAACCCCGGTATCCACAATCCGAGGCCAAGCCGAACATGCGCCACGAGGCATTTGCAGCGAGCAGTCCCACACTGTGGATAAGGGCGTTTACGCGCACTATTCGATTCGAGAGAGACAAACATATTATTTGTTCATTGGACGGCGAAATACTCTGTCTAATGCATTGAATATCGTATATTTCCGATATTTATTTCCGAACATATATACATCTCGAGTTTGATACAGAATTATTTTGTTCGAGTTGCCTACATTTTCGCTGGCTTTGTAATGTCCTCTGATATTGTTATGGCAAATCAAACTGACAGCATAACAACTACACACTAGATATGCATATTCTAATTTGAGAGAGTTCGCCCTTATCTTATTTTTATTTTGTATGGTTGCATGTTTAAGTTATGTTATTTATGTTTTGTCGTAAATTCTCTGCTTTTTCATTTCATCTGAAAATTCAAATTATGTACTTTGAGGTCACATGTAATCGATAAAATTTCACAAGTATATTAGTGGACCATCTGGCATTTTTCCGCTTAATATTTTATAAAAGTATTCATGCCTTTTCACAAGCTTAAGTATTTCATATGCATTTCTAATAACCTTCATGGGGGATTTTGAATTAATAATGAAATCATTAAAAATATTTGAATTTCCAATGATCAGATAGTAAATGTATGTATGCTCTAACAGCATTGGGGGGATATTCTAACATTCTAAAAGCTGATCACAGGTAACCACTGCCTTTAGACCTGGGACCCTTTGTGAAGTCTCCATGGATTAACTCTCAAACTTCAACCCAGTAGTATTTTGATAAAGGTATGTTATTTGGGGATTTCTTCTGTGTAGCTCCACATAGGTTATCCTTTTTCTAAAGTGGTTTATCTGACAGACATCACATAATACTCTTTCTCATTCAGTTCTCTAGTGCTTCTGCAAGGGAAAGGTTCTTTGATTTCATACAAGATTACCGGAAAATGTGACTTCTAAAAGTATTATCTGCTCTGAGATTGTATACTTTAAAAACTAATATGCCTTAGTTTTCATACCGAATTGCCCAAAAAAGAAATGAGATGTGATGAAAAGTTATTTTGACTTGTTGTTCGAAACTTGATGTAAACAACATTAATCTGTTTTTATTCAGTTAGGAAATACTCATTATATATTTAGTAATCAAATACGTTGTTTCACTATGAAAAGGAGACACCCTTGATATTTCTCATAATAAAATTAACGTGATTTTGGATGTATTATTCTTATAAAAAGGTTATGAAATAATAACAACAATCTTGGACTGTGATTCATTTTTGCCAATACATACATGATGTTCTAATTCTCATTCCCTTTGGTACGACAACCAATCCAATTATTATTCGCAGTTTTATACATCTTTTCAGCTATTAAGGGTGTATTTTATAATTCTTCAATTTATTTTCTTCATTTCTGCCAATTCAGCAATTTTAGTCAATTCCTACTAAACTATTCAAAACAAAGTCTGATACATTCATGAACTATTTCCAATAAAAGCAGAACACAGGCGTTTCCATAATGACTTCACATACTGACAAACAACATGGCTCTTTTTAGAGCGCACTCTGTATAAAATCCAGAAATTATCCTAATTATGACAGTTTTCTATAGGAGTGTTTTGGGCAAGTCCACCTAAACGCTGATCTGTATATTTTTTCATCACTACATTAGTTACATAATTATACAGGGTGTTTCTGAATTGATGCGAAAGATTTAAGGGGACGATTGCTCAGAATATTTTATGAGAGAAAGTTCCCATAAATGTAGTTCCGGAAATGCACTGTTTCCAAGATATACGGTGTTGAAGTTTTACTTAAAAACTGACTAAGAAAGTGGTACTCCACTGAGGTTTTATGAACTTAAAATTATTTTTGAATTATTCGTTCGATTTATGACGAAAAATCTCTCAAGCGTTTTTTCGTATGGGGCCCCGTTTTTATGTAAAAGAAAATATCTTGACGTAGTATCTACTACCTACATAATGTGTTAAAGTAACGACAAATACGCGTCAAGATGTTCAATTTTCTTGAATAAAAATGGCACCCCACACGAAAAGAAAGCAGAAGAGATTTTTTTTATCACAAATTGAATGAAGAATTCAAACATAATTGTTAGATTAAAATATCTCAGTGGTGTACCACTTTTTCAGTCAGTTTTAAGTAAAACTTCATCACCTTGGAAACAATGTATTTCCAGAACTATATTTATGGGAACTTTTTCCATAAATAATTCTGAGGAATCATCCCCTTAAACCTTTCGCATCAATTCAGAAACACACTGTATGTCTATCAATTCTTGCATTAATCTCCTAAGACAAGCATGATTCAACGGTTCATCAAAATACTTACTTCAAATTGATCTTACTTGAAAGTTAAATCTGAAGATGACACAGATGAATGTCTCCATCTCGATATCTATACTCCGTTCACGAAAGGTTGAGCCGTCGGTTGGCCGTGGAAATTTGGCATATTCCACTGTGTATATTAAAATTTCAGGTTCTGTTCTTTATTTTCTTGTCAGATTGATACGCAATGTTGTCAATATTGCATAGAGTTCTCTGATAACTCGCAAGCTCGTCAAACGAGGCCGAGTACATTCGGCAACGTTGACTTCATTTTACTTTATGACAGTAAATACTGCCAACTTCAGATAAATAAAGAAACGCCTACTATGTGCTCAACCTTTCGTGAACGGACTATACAGGGTTGGGATAAAGTTTGGCACCAAATTAATATCTTTAAAACGAAACGGGCGATATTTATGAAATTTGGCAGCTGAGTGTAATGGACCACAATGCATCTGATGAGCATATTTGCATTAATGAGATACTTCCGGTTTAAGCGGAAATGACCAAAAATTGTTTTAATTAAATGGGACACCCTGTATATTTCAGCAGATTCTGAAAGTGCACCTTGTTTCGGATCTGTCCACATCGAGTTCCATGTAAAAATTCTCTGTTAAAAGAAGAAATTGAGTCTTTTTGTACATTTGAGAAAAAATCCATTCAAATAAATAAAGCGTTGTTATTTGTATCAGTAGTGAGAAATAAAACGAAATACTTTGTAGTAGATAACTCTTTCTGCTTTTCATGACGTATTTTTTATGAAAATCTATAAAAAGAAGAAATACAGCTTTTACTAGTAAAAAAAAATTATTAGAAATAATTTAAAAAAAAATCATTTTAAATGTCCAAAGTGCTTGCCATTCACCTCCTGACAATATGCCAGGGTATTAACAAATTCTTGAGTAACTTTTCGCAAGACTTCTCCATGTATTAATGCAGATTCCTCAAGAATCCGTTGTCTCAATTCTTTTTTTTACAGATAATTTTTACATGGAACCTGGTATGAACAGATCCGAAACAAAGTGCTCTCTCAGAATCTCCATAAATATACAGGGTGTCCCATTTAAATTAAAAAAAATTGGTCATTTCCTGTTAAACCGGAAGTATCTCATTAATGAGAATATGCTCATCAAATGCATTGTGGTCCATTAAACTCAGCTGCCAAATTTCAAAATTATCGTCCGTTCCGTTTTAAATATATTAATTTGGTGCCAAACTTTATCCCAACCCTGTTTACAATAATCCCATCAAATATTCTGGTCCAATCAATATTTTGCAGAAATTTATCAACTCTATGACTGATATAATGATGTTTATCAGTATTATACTAGAGATATCCATCCCAAACTTCATTTTTACATTTCATTGAGGATTCATGTTTTCAGTTCAACAATTCAAACAGTGTTCAATACTTTATGCGGACAGTCCTCATAGTTCTCTTTAGGTTGGCCTAAATGCTTTTATGTTGTTTTTAATCCGTATTTATGTTTAGTTTCCTATAGTTTTCATGAATAACAGAACAGAATAATTTATAAAAATTACACAGTAGCCAAATATATTATAAAGAGATAACCTCATCTCTCTGAGCAGATTTAGCATAGTTGCTATTTTGGCACAAAGTTCGATTACTTTCGACCTTAATTCAACAAGATTTGTCGCACTCATGTTTTGATTATTCCATTGACTATTGGAGCCAGAGCGACTTGGAGATTTGTACGATAAAATCCTATGTTTCCGATTGAATTTTCCAAACCTGCATATTATTCAATGAGAAAATATAACACAAGAATATCACTTCAATCTGAGTGTTTCAGAAAGTTAACCAAAACTGTTTTCAATTCTCTCTTATTTTTAGAATAATTTTTTATTATGTTGAACGAATATTCTCTGTTTGAAAAAGGCTCTTGGTTTTTTGTCACTCTGGTATGTCCACTTTTGCTTTCAGCATCCAAACTCATTTATTAAGAAATTGCCAATGCCATATATCTCATTTCTCGTTTTTTCAATGATGTTAATTCGTTTTCCAATTCATTTTACGGTAAAGATATTTAACAAGATTGTGCACTTTTAACAGAAACAGTTCAATAAATATTACAAAAGACGAATTACATTCATTTAACTATAAACCTTCATTGTTGGAAAGAACTCGTTATTGGAAGAAGCAGGAACATTTTTCAAATTCAATTTGAAACAACTTCACTTCAGACGAATCACAAAAAACAAATTTGTGTGGCTTATGATTTATGAATAGCTTATTCATGAAATATCGTAAATGTGAAAAATTCATTCAAATTTCAAAACGAATAAAAAACGCCAAATCCCAATTTGAACTTTGAAGTGTAAGTTTATTCAGTGAGAAAGAAAATAACCAAAAATCACCAACAGCATTGCCAACCCATTTTGCCTCCAACATTCCCGTTACCTCAGGTATGCCCTGAGTGAACTGAAATAATCAATATAAAGACTTTTCTATTTAACGCTGCATCACTTCCAAACTGATGCAAAATCAGTAACGCAGCGTTCCTATTGGTCGATTTGGTCGAAGTGAAGTGATTTCTTAAGTTAATCAGCCAAATAGAAAGCTAGGATATAAACATATCTGTTCGGCAGTATAAATTATATAGTAAAGCAATTCTTCTCACTAGGCTGAATCATCTTATTAGAATTTCTTATCCATGTGGGCATTATTCTGATCATATCTGATGCTAAAAATATTTTACACATTTTTTATTGCAATGTAAAATTCATCAAAAATGTTCATTGGTTTCACATTAACTATTCTGGTGTGGTTTATTAATTGGTTCCTAAATTCCTTTATTTATCAAAGTATCTCAGTGTGACCTCTCTTGTTGGTGAAAAGTGTATACAGTTATTTCTTGTTGATTTACTCATAATGTTTGCAGCTTGTTACGGAATTGTAAGTGTACCAACAGGACCATGGTACTGTCGTAAATGTGAAAGCCAAGAAAGGACAACTAAAGTGGTGAGGAACTTATTTGAAGTATTTAGCCGATACTTATCATTAATTATCAGAAATCTATTTTTTCAGTATAATAGATAATTCTTAAGTTATGCCTAGAAATTGCTGTGTTAAAAAGCAAAATTTCAGACTTCTTTCTTTGTGACTCTAATATCGTGAAAATGTTGTGCTCCATAGGTTTTTTTAATATCCATAAATATACGGATAACTACGGCAGAATTTTCAAGCAATTCATTTTTATTTGTGGTATGTCAAGAATATATATGCGTTCTTAGGAAAAATAAAACTCTTTTCACCAGTTCATTATTGCACAATAACTTTCTACATAATTTATTCTTCAATTGTAGACTCTGAAACGAAAATCGTTTATATATGATAAAGCGGTAGATAGATCAATGAGAAAGATCCAATTAAACTGTAGGTTGCAATAAAAATAAGAAAATCATGTGTTATTTGAAAACCATATTCGTTACATTTCTACATTCGGAATTGCTTTATTTCGGTTACGCTGTATATGACCTAAATATGACCAGAGCAGTTGCTTATCCGAGTTCTGAATATTTGTTATCACTTTTTCGTTTTTCGACATTTTCAGAAGTGTGAATTATGTCCCAGTAGATATGGTGCTCTTAAACGAACTGACAATGCAAAATGGGCCCATGTGGTATGTGCTTTATACATACCAGAAGTTCGATTTGGAAATGTTACTACTATGGAACCAATTCTGTTACATTTGATTCCAGCAGAACGTTTCAATAAGGTAAGTTAAGTGAACTTATTTTAAAGTATTAATTTATTGCCTATATAATTCTTAACTTTGAATCTGTTCAACAACAACACAACGCAACTTAACACTTGGTGTAATCTGCGATACTATACTATATTTCACCAAAGTATGAAGTGAGTAAAACTTCAGTCCCTTTCGTTATACAGAAAATTTGTTTCTATATTCGGCAATGCCGTGGTCGACTTCACTGATAAATTTATGTTTATCATTCAAACTTAAGCATTTCCTTTTAGACATTTTCGCACAACTTTCACACAAGCGTAATGTTTGGATTGAAACCAAACAGCCAGGGGTGTATTTGAAACTGTTTCAGAAGGACCTTCCTGCCCGCCGTAAAGATTTAATTCAAGGTCGGGATTTATCACGTTCGTCCGGAAAAATTTCGAAAAAAACCACCCTTATACCTTCTTACCAATACCTAATCAAAGAATGATGTCCTTTGAATATTTCGTTATAGAGAGATTTTCCTTCGTTTTAGAGGGTGTTTTCAAAAAAACTATTCTGATTCAAGGTGCAATATCTTGTACGAAATTCGTTATACAGAGCAATTCGTTAAACAGACGTTCGCTATAGGGAAGTTCCACTGTATGTATAGTATTCGTTTTGAAGAGTTTCGTGCTCCTGAGCTGTTCTAGTGCTTGTGCGCAATCAATGGCAACCCGTTTTTGGAGCTTTTGAGTTACTCAGGAGCGCGAAACTCTTCAAAACGAATAGGCTAATACAGAGGTTCCCATACTTTTTTTCCTCATAGGCCACTTCATTTTGCTGGAATTGGTGGACCCCCTGCAGCTATTACATTTACTAACTTACTTCCAAAACCCGAAAAAAGTATATGTCTATGTAAATCTGTGTTGTGGCTATTTTTCAATCAATTATGAGTTAAAAGTTTTCGAAAAAAAGGTAAGAATTTATATTGCTTTGATTATGCTGTGAGTATTGTCATTTAAGCTATGTCTCAAGGCCACTCTAAAAATCTTCATCCAAGAGTTGGATTTTTACTTTACCTTTTTGTATTCTAAGATTGACTCACAGTACAAGAAACCAATAAGCTCCCACTTCGGAGTGATAAAAAGTAACAATAAATATTTTCTTGTTTTGTAGCTATTTATTCAAACACAAAAGTTACTACACTTTCAATTATGTTGTTATAACAGTCTTAGTAGAATCAAAATTTAACATCAAAACTAATAATGATTATTATTTTAAAAAGAGTCACAATATAATCAAAATTTTTATTATATTGCGACTGTTTTTAAAATAATAATCATTATTAATTTTGATCTTAACTTTATCTCAGAACACCATTGTAGTCTGAGATAAAAGTTATAATTTTAATGGGAGGGATGTACTCGGTGAATTGACAGCAATTATCAATATTTGATATTTTGAGTTTAGTTCAGTAAAACCGTACATCTCCTCGCTCTGTAATATTTTATCTGCTTCGTTTTTTTGTCAACAAGTTTGTTACGGCACTAAAACTGCGTTCGACAAGATATGACGAGCGAAACGCTATGAGCAATTTTTGCACAATTCAGGTATTCAATCAGCCAAAATGATTGATACCCTCTTTTGAATCTACTTTGAGCTCCTCATTAGTGCTAAGCTCGAGTAGCTCTTATTGCAGTACCACCTTTTCCACTTCAGTTTCATCATATGGATTTATTATCCATGGTGGTATATCCATCGACAGAATGTCTTCAAATCTGATTTTAAAATCATCATACAGGGCAATCAAATGTTGAACATACGTCTGAATATCTTCGTCGAGGCATTCTACCTGCGATAAATTTGGAAACTGGGAAAATTCACGTCGGCCAATATTTTGCTTCATAAGTTTCAGTTTACCAAGAAAAGCTGAAATTTCGTTCTTTGTTTTATCAAATTGAGGCTACCCCCTTGTAACTGTAGGTTGAGGTCATTGAATTTTTTGAACAAATCGGTCAAATACGCAATGTCTGCTTTGAAATTCACGAGGTTTTCTTTCAAAACAGGATCTTTAGTGTTCAGAAACTCTAAAATAGAGACAAAAAGCAAATAGAATCTTGATAGACATGCAGCTTTCGACAACCAGCGTACTTCGGTATGTAGCAGCAATCGTTGGAAGTACTCTACATTTTCTTCGCAAAATTGTGCAAATTAGCGCGTATTTAATGCATTGCTTCTCATTTGGTTAACTGCATTAATCACAGATTGAAGCGCTTGGTGCAATCTATCACCATCGGCGAGTCTTGACACGCTCTTTCTGAACATGGAATATGGAAATTCTTACAAAAACAATTGCTGAGCTTCTTATAATATTGTCTTCCTATATTCATAGGAGAAGTCAAGCTTCTTATAATATTGTCTTCCTATATTATTGTCTCCCTATATTCATAGGAGAAGTCAAGTCGGGTCACCTAATACATTTTTATAGACCCCTGTTAACGAGTCGTGGACCCCCATTTTTTTTCCACGCAAGCGTAGACCCCTGTCGGGCTCCCTTGGACCCCTAGGGGTCCACCTGGACCACTTTGGGAATCATTAGGCTAATAGATGCCTACTCTGCCGCGTTCCTGATAGATAGAGAGGTCATAGCGATAGGATGGAATAAGAGGTTTCCTTCACTTCATACTCTCCTGAAGTAGACTATAGATGTACTGCCGTGTTAATTCAAAGGGGGTATCTCAGTAAAAAAAATGCTACTTATCTGTTTCGATATTGGCCATCTTGGTTCCTCAAGTGTCGTGATCTCAGAGTAAAAAGTAAACCTAGAGGTGCCTTCGCGTATTTGTTATGCAGCGTGCGGCAGTGAAATGCATTCCATTTCACTCTAATGCTTGGTTGATTAAAATGCAGTATCTACTATTCTCGCTTAGAGGCATCTCTATTTTTATTTCTTACTCTGAGGTCATGATACTTATTTGGTGGATATCCGACTAAGGACTTTTTCTTCAGATAAACTTGTAAATCTTTGGATTGTGTATTTTTTCGTTAGCATTCTAATTGACATTCTTGATCACTGAAGTGTTGTTTTACTTTTATCTTAGGTGTGCTATATTTGTGAAGAAAAAGGAAAACCATCCACTGCTGCCATTGGTGCTTGTATGTCATGCAATAGAATCGGTTGCAAGCAACAATTTCACGTAACTTGTGGCCAAAGTCTTGGTTTGCTTTGTGAAGAAGCTGGAAACTACTTGGACAACGTTAAGTACTGTGGATATTGTCAATATCATTATAGCAAACTGGTGAGCAAACTTTTCATGTTGAACGTTACAAAGGATTACTAAACTAAACTAAAAATTTTCAAACCTGAGCAGCATCTTAACGTTTGGTGAACTCACCAGTGGTGATTTATCTCGCAAATCAACTGTTGAATAATTTTCCTACTGAAATCTTGAAACTTCCGAGGTTATCTCCTAAGCTTTCGGAAAAAACCTTGTGCAACAAAACAAGTAGTGCAGTTTTGAATGATTATAAAAAAGTTTTCGACTGCTCTCCGACATAAATTTGAATATTGCTAGTGGCGTATTCTCAGTTTTTTAATATTTTCTTACTCAGCTGAAATTTGTAATTTCAATATTTCAATTTTCAATATGGCATAGAGGGAATCGCTAATGTTAATATTCATTTATATCCGAAACTCGAATCATCGGGTATTTCTTATACCTTATTAGGGTTGATTATTCAAAACATGGGTCAACTGATAGACGATAGAGAGTTTCAGTTCCACAAAATGATCAATCCTTCACGGAGTGACATGCGTGAAGAAATGCGCAGCGCATGCTATAGATATAGATAATACCCACTCATAAGTCTAATTTCATTGTAATGTCATATTCATTCATTGTATTCATAAAAAAAACAAATTTAATAGAGAAAGAAATATTATTTTTTGGGTTATAGAAAAAATAAAAAATCTAATAAGTCATAATAAACTATTGTTACCATAAGGAAAGACAAAAATTACTTATAGCTCAGCAGGGAAACTGCTTTGGATAACATCCAAGAAACGCGATTAGAAAAGTGTTTGTATAATGTTTTCATTCAAATTCTACTATAATGTGATATTCATTTTTCTCCATTCCTTATGGTTGAAAAGTTGTAGTTCAGGGATTATCAATTTGCCTCATCATGTACCGGGTTTTCAACTATAATTTGACCCCCCCTTTAACTTTGTTACTAAAGGAGATACAAAAAAATGTTTCGTATAAAATTTTCACGGAATCAACCGAGGTTTTTTTGATATGAGTCCAGAAACTGAAATATATATAGGGTGGCCAACATATTGATGGCAACTTCATTTTTTCAATGGAACACCCTGTATATTTTTCCATGTTTGGCTAGCTCTTTTTCTCCTGATTTCGAATATGTAACATATGTTGGTCTATCTCTTTTATTCTGAGAACCACAGAGTTTCAAATTTTAAGAACCACCTGCCATTATCTGTAATAATTTTACAAGTGGCAGAGTGCGTTTACTGAAATGCTCATTTTTGAGTTATAGTAACGTCAATAGGAAGATATACAGGGTGAACAACATTGAATACAACTATATTTTTCAAATGGGACACCCTGTCCTGTATATTCTTCCTTTTTTTGAAAGGCTATTTCCTCCTGATCTCGATATAAATGCGTATGTGGATGTCCTCTCCAATTTTCAGAGTTTCAAAGTTTTGAAATGATGACAACCGAATAAAAAATATGTGAAATACCCACGTAATTCTCTAATCCGAACAACTACTTGAAAGTATCATTTTAGAATGAATACTTAACAATTACTTAGCCAATGAAAAATGATAAACTATGGTAGTATGGTAAGAATAACACATCACTAAATAAATCGCTCAAAATGACCACCTTCATTCAATCCACATGGTTATGTAATCGTCTCAAGTTGTTTAGACTATTTTTGATAGCATTTTTATGGCTCTGATTCAAGTCAGAAATTAAAGCTCCAAAATTTGTTTCTAATCATTACAATATTATCATTATTCTTCGTGCGTTGACGGGATTTGTTCCGATTATGGGTTTAATATTGGTTGATTTTATATCATTAATATTTTCTCATTATTGCTGAAGTAAATTTTTTCCTTCAGGAACTGCTATAAAACGTGCCCACGGTGTTAAATCGGGACTATTTGGTGGCCATAAAATGGGTGCGCCATTACCAATCCAAAGATCAAATGGCCACTTTAATATTCACGAACTTCCAAAACGCTATGCCAGATGTTATTGAAATTTGAAACTCTGTGGTGCTCAGAATAATAAAGATAGACCAACATATGTTACATTATCGAAATTAGAGGAAAAAGAGCTAGCCAAATATGCAAAAATATACAGGGTGTTCCATTTGAAAAAATGAAGTTGTCATGAATATGTTGGCCACCCTGTATATATTTCAGTTTCTGGACTAATATCAAAAAACCTCAGTTGATTTCGTGAAACTTTTATACGAAACATTTTTTTGTATCTCCTTCAGTAACAAAGGGGGGGTCAAATTATAGTGAAAAACCTGGTACATCAAAAATTTAAGTAATTGTTCATTTCAGAAGAAAGGAGGCAACGTTAAAACAATACCACCATATAAACCAGTATCAGATAACCATTTGTCTGACTCGGGCTCTGAGAAGGACACAGAAAAGCACCTTCCACGTTCCACGCTGCGAAACCTGCTTCTACATCCACTTCAACATCAAATCTATCCCTACAACAAGTAAGCGCAGATCAGCAACTAGCTCCAAAACGTCGAATTCAAAGACAAGTAGTGCAAACTCAAAAAGTTCCTCAAGTCCAAGTAACACAAAGACTACTCATCATAACTCGAAGAGTTCTGATAAAAGTAAAGTTAGTAGTTCGTCTAGTGGTTCGTCATCGCGAAGTGCCAAAAACTCTGACAATCATACCGAACAATCTGGTGATACAAAGACTGACAAAAAAGACTCAAAAACTGAGAATAACGAAGAAACTAAATCTTCGGAACTGAAAGAAACTAAGGTGTTCAAAGAAACGGAAATCGAATTCTAGGACTCCTACGCCTGTGACAACTGTGGTTTCAAGTGACGTAAACTGTAGTTAACTCAAACACTGCCACTAGCATAACGAAAGTAGTGTAGTGAATCCTTCTGACAAGAAAGAGGATTCTGTTGTTGCAACAGGAGA
Source organism: Propylea japonica (assembly GCA_013421045.1). Classification (NCBI taxonomy): domain Eukaryota; kingdom Metazoa; phylum Arthropoda; class Insecta; order Coleoptera; family Coccinellidae; genus Propylea; species Propylea japonica. Next base: position 36,009,265 of record CM024246.1, read on the forward strand.
AAGTGTAGATAAAGCTAAAAAGGTAAGTTGTCAGCAATATAGAATCAACTTATAGGTAAAATGAATCAAGATAATAAAGACTGCTTTCTTGAAACAAGATGGAAAAGTTAATACGCAATATACAATTTTTTCCAATATCTAATGTTGTATGCAAACGTTTTTATTCCCAAGATGTAATTTTGAATTGAATTATGCACCTCTTGGAATAACCTGGAATTTGGGAGAATTAATTGCACTTATAAAATAATAATGAATTATTGAATGAATTAAAAAAGATGCAGTACTTTGAGGTCTATGTTTTTGCAAGCTTGTTCATCAATCCATCTACACCAAGAAACTAGAGACTAGAGGATTATGTACAATTCCAAATAATAACTATGTCATTCCTATGGACAAGGTTGTAAACAACTCAAACCTTAATCTTTAGGTCAGCTTTGGTACATGATCATTTTATATAGTGCCAAATGAAAATCGAAACATCATAATATTGTACAGTAGAGACTCGATAATCCAAATCAATTTATGCTAGCGCTAATCTGGATTAATAAGAAATCCAGAATATTGCGTCCTAAAATTTAGTAGTGATGCAATCTAAAAAACAGTTGAAATAAGTATAGGCTTTATTCTCGAAATCATGAAACAAATACATATATTATTTGAAATAATACTATATTTACGTTTTTTTTTTGAGAAGTCCATGCATTGTGGTGTAAACAAACTGTATCTAATTGATTAATGCTTTAAATGCATTTGAGTCTTTGAGTAGCGAAAGAATAAAGGGGGATTTTTTTAAGTGCTTCATTAAAAGTTTTCATGGAAGGAATTGTAATACGAATTTTGTATTTTGGTATTAGTGTTCATGAATTCAATCTGTCAAATATTTTCAAGCAATAGCTACTTCCATAAAAGAATGTAAACTTTGTTATTTCAAATGTAACACCCTGTATAATATCATCATAAAAGAAAGATGGCGTCGAGTGAAGTTGAGTCGGACGATCGCTCTATTAATTTTGTGAATATTTCCGGCAATACGGAAAGTATTTGTAATTGGTGCAACAAAAAAGTTGTTGATATAGTTCAGTGCTCGAAATGCAGTGGTATTTTTCATCCCTCATGCATGGATCAAGCAGCTAGAAAGAAGTCCGCAATTTGTCAACACGAGGCTAACAGGGGAGGAATTATCATGCCCCATCAAATATTTCAATAGATTATATCTCAGAATATAAGGCTTTAAAGGTACAGAATGAGTATTATCACAAATCTCCTTCAAGAAAATAAAAGTAAAATTGAAGTTCTCATGGAAAATAATAGGTTACTTGTTGAAAACAATCAACTCCTAAGAGAAAAAATATCGCTTTGGAGAGCAAAAAACATCCCAATCCTAACAAAAATCAAATTCAAGCGAATGACCAGTAATGACTGTGGTCATTGTTGGTCATGCCCTTGGTCTTGGCACTTGAGGAATGAGTGAATGACCGCGAATGACCAGCTTCCGCTCAAATGCAGTTCTGGTCATCTTCGCCATTTTCGTTAATGTAGGTTAGGGAGAATGAAAACAAACACATAACCAACGATTTTCTGAATTAGAGTTTCGTTTCAGTAAAAATGCATGTATGGGAACTGAATATCGTTGGTTTTGAAAATTACCATTACCTAGTTATATTTATGAGAACCTAGAAAAATCCCCAAAACCTACTGTATTACTCCCTGGGACAAAAATTTGAATACTATTTTCCATACCACATCCGTACAACCACTTATATAGTTAATTACAATGATTTTTTTATTTCTGCTAGCTGAATGTTGTTCAACATTTCTATTTCAGATTTACGCTACAATTGAGTCATGTCCAGTTTAGAAGTTTTCATATCTGTTGTAATTGCAAGTGAATGTTTATTTGAATCTGACATTCATGAATCATGTGTTATCATAAGATATAAACATAAAACTTAACCTTATTTCTTCAATGACCAGAAGCTTGACTCGGCTCTCGAGTATGTTCACCTCTTAGATTATTTACACCAAATAATCTAAGGTTCACCTTAGGTCATCTGCGGTCTTAATCGATGACGTTGAAGGGCAATTCATGACGTCACATGATAAAGACCAGCAATGACCAAAAGCGCTTAAATGCAGTTGGTCATTGTTGGTCACTGTTGGTCTTGACCAATGATGACCAGGTCTTCCGCTTGAATTTGATTAAAGATAAGATTAATTCAAATGTAAACATGGATCATAGAAAATCGAACACAGAAATCAGAGACCAGCAGAAATTGACTGTGATGAGACCACAGAATATTTCTGACAAAACAACTGTCAATATTGTCAATTCCAAGAAAACAGATTTTCGTATGACAGCGAAGGAAAATGTAAACATAAACAACCAGTCAACTAATTCATCGAATGAACCCACCATATCTATGGAACCCACCAACAAATTTGAGTCCGTGAAACTGAACGAGGCTCATGATGAAGATTGGCGTGTTGTTACTCGTAAGAGGAAAAGTGTAACAAAGAGGCAAATAATTTGTAAAGGTCCTGAAAATGGGAACAACGGAAGTAAAATATCTGGTGCAACTAGACGTCGTTGGATATATGTTGGAAAGGTTGCTGGAGAAAATGTCTCTGTAGATGACATTCTGGACTACCTTAAAGGAACAACAGACTACAGTAACATTGTAGTAAAAAAACTTGAAACTAAAGGAACCAATTCATCGTTCAGTATTGGCCTACCATCTGATGAGTCCTACTCACAGGTGTATAATTCCAGTTTCTGGCCAGTGGGCGTTCTGATCAGGGACTTCAGTTTCAGAGGTAACTTTTTCCGGAAAAGCAGGGAACGTCTAGAAGAAAAATAAAAAATGGGATTACCCTTGAAGACACTAAACACAAAACTCTATGCCTTATAAATCAAAATGTACAATCCTTAAGTACCTCCCTGATAAAACTCGGACTATGTGCAAACGAACATAATGCAGACATCGTAACAGTAACAGAACATTGGAGGTCCATGGACGAACTCAATGTCAGTCACTTGGAAGGTTATATGCTTGCCTCAGGTTTCTGTCGTGAACATGGTAGACATGGTGGCAGTGCCATTTATTGCAAACACGGGATAAACTTCACTGAAAGACCTGATATAAAATCTGTAAGTGTCCCAAATGTAATTGAGTGCTCTGCAACGCGTATAGACTTTAACTCTCATTGTGTGAATATTGTTTGCATCTACAGGCCTAACTCTCCACCCTTGTGTGATGTGAGTCTTTTTTTGGAAAAACTCAGGTGGATTTTGGAACTGCTATCCAACGAGAAAACTGATTTCATCATAGCTGGTGATTTCAATATAAACCTACTCTCAGCAAACAAAGCTTCTCAGGACTTTATATCACTTTTGGAACAATTTAACGTCAATATTACCAACAAGGAGGCCACTCGCCCTGTCTCGGGGGCTTGCCTGGATAATGTGCTGACATCTTTTGAAGGATCAACAACCTTGATAGAATACCACATGTCAGATCACTCTGGACTGAAATTTGAGACAAAAATTCAGAATGCACCAATTCCTAAACAGGAAAAAGTACTTAAGCGCAGAATAAATAAAAAATCGATGTCCCAGTTTCTGCAGATGATGTCGACATTTGACTGGTCGGATATCTATACCCTGTCTTGTGATGCCAGCCAAGCCTGGGATGTTTTTTTCGATCGATACAGAAGAGCTTTCGAGGAATGTTTTCCCAAAACTCCATGCAACAAAAAGCCCCCAAACAGGCCTTCAAGCAAACAGCTCCAATCATGGCACTCAAGGAGAAGCTAGATATTCTTTATGTGATGGCTTCAGTGAACCAAAATTATAAGGAAGAGTATAAGAGTGTTAAGAAGATATATGACCAAGCAATAAATGATGCAAAGAAGATCTATAACAGTTATCATATTGAAACGTCAACTGACAAATCTAAGGCAGCTTGGCAGACCATCAACGATTTAACTGGCAGACGAACCCAGCAACATAAAGTCCCCTTAAAAAACGAAAACCCAGAGGCACTAATTTCTGCTGTGGGATTGCTGAAGAACAAGATGTCTACAGGATATGATGACATTCCTATCAAAGTTATTAAAGAGTCTATTGGTTATATCGCTTGTCCTCTTGCACATTTAATTAATCGTTCTTTTACAGAGGGCATATTTCCAGAACAACTGAAAGTTGCAGTGGTAAAACCATTACATAAAAGAGGAGATATAGAGGATCTAAATACTATAGGCCCATTAGTATACTGACAGCCTTTTCCAAGATATACGAAAAAATTCTTGCGGATAGAATGCTCAAATTTTTCAAGAAATTTAATATCATTCTAACTGCCAACATGGCTTCATAAAAGGCAAGAACACAGAAACTGCAATCTATGAGCTCACAAGGGCTGTGATCTCTGCCCTGGAGAAAGGTTAAACGCCAGTGGGTCTTTTTTTGACCTATCAAACGCTTTCGACATGGTGAACCATCAGCTGTTACTGAGGTGCATAGGGAAATGTGGTATTCGAGACAACCAGCTGAAACTCATAGAAAGTTATCTTACTGGTAGAAAGCAGAGAATCCATGTAAAGATACGGAACAAAGTATATTCCTCGGAGGATAGAGTACTGACTTGTGGTATCCCACAAGGAAGTATTTTGGGACCATTACTCTTCGTGATTTTTATAAACTCTCTGTCTGAATTGTTTCCATCCGAAACATGCAGAGCTATTATGTATGCAGATGACACCAACTTTCTGCTGAGGTCAGCTAACGTTCCCTTTGCTTTGGGGCCTCTTCTGCAGTTCTGAACAGGGTGATGCAGTGGTGCGGGAGAACGGTTTGATTGTCAACCTTCAAAAAACAGAAGGCATATTTTTCAGCTTACGAAAATGTAACCCCATGCCCCTGACTATAGGAAATAACGAAAACAAAGTTAAGGCTGTAGATTCTGTGAGGTTCCTTGGTGTCACTTTGGACAGGTATCTCAGATGGGACGTTCAACTCGATGAGCTGAGGAAAAGGCTCAATAGTGTCACCTATATGCTGTTCATGCTGAGGGATCAAGTAACCTACGATATTCTCAAGATTTTGTACTATTCCAGCTATGCAATCTTCTATCGTATGGAGTAATTTTTTGGGGTGGTTCTTCATTCACTCAAGGTATCTTGTGTCCCAGAAGTCTGCCTTGAGAACAATGTTGAAGTTGGGATTTAGACAGTCATGCGTGGTCACTTCAGAAACCATAACATTTTAACAGTTTATGGCTTGTACATTTACAGATTATTGCTTTTCTTTCTAAGCAAAGTGACTACTTCGCTCAGTTCAAGAACACCAATAATACCAGACAGATGTGTCCATACCACTACCCAAGCCACTCGACAACACTTCGAGAGAGGGGCCCTGAGTACATGGCCATAAGACTTTTCTGCGGACTCCCTAAACACCTCCAGGGAATTGCAGATCACAAGGTTTTCAAGAGAAGAATTCATGAAACTATAATACAGTGTGAACCTTATTCAGTCAATGAATTTTTAACATTCTGTAATGCTATATGATATTGTATGACTTGTATCACTTTATTTACATATTTATGTAGGTAAATTTTGATCCCAAATATATATTATTATTATTATTATTATTATTAATATTTCCTCATAATTTATACAGTAAGCAGTATCAGTGTACCTTCTTTCGTTCCAATGTTGCAGAAAAAATTATTTACAACGATGGATTTTAAAAATATAATCACTAATTTGTGATAATCTTTCTGTCAAAAAATTTAATGATTACCCTCAAACTCAAAAACTGCTTGAGGTGGTTGCGTAAATTATGGCATTATGCACTAAATCATTGCATAATTCAATGAAGAATTCAAATATGCATAAATATACAGGGTGTTACATTTGAAACAACGAAGTTTACATTCGTTTCCGCTAGAACCGAAAGTAGGTTCCGCTTGAAAATATTTTACAAATTGAGTTTATGAACACTAATACGAAAATACAAAATCCTAAATTTGTATTACAATTCCTTCCTTGAAAACTTTTAATGAAACACTTGAAAAAATCACTCTGTATGTGCTAAAAGGCCTTTTTGATATTTCAGTTTTGTTAATTTGATAGCATTTTGATCCATAGGGTGTATCAAAGCTGTAAGAGTTGGAGGTGAAAACATTCCATTTTCAATAATCAATTATTCTTGTCTGATATCTCATTTTTTGTTTTATAGACAAAGTACCGTGTTTTCGATTTACCGTTGTGCACTATTACATACTAAAAAACGCCTGAGCTTCAAAATAATAAAAATATGAATGTGTTTAAGTTTAGAAATGAAGTTATGATAAGTTATAACCGAAAACCAACAATCACAAATTCGGATTATTGAGTCTCACAATCCGGATTATATGGACAAAATACAATCTTGACATCAATCCGGACAAGTAAGGTATCCGGATTCTCGTTCTGCAGAATATCAAGTCTCTACTGCATTAAATTATTTATTAGGTTACTATAATCATGATTTGTAATTTATAAATTGATATCTTCAGAACTTTTGTTCTGAGAATTAATTGACTTGAGTTTAAAGTTGATAGTTACACCAAAAATCAACTAAATTTGAACATATACTCTGTTCACATATTTTTGAACACAAAGTAGTCCATGGAAATTTGACATATTTCACTGTGTATACCTATTAAAATCTAAGGTTATGTTGTTTGTTTTCTTGTCAGATTGATATGCAATGTTGCCAATATCACATAGAGTTCTCTGATAACTTGAAACCTTGTCGGACGAGATCGGTACATTCGGCAACGTTGACTTTATTTTATGTTATGACAATAAATACTGCAAACTACAGATAAATAAACAAAATCCTACTTTGTGTTCAATAATATGTAAACGGAGTATAGGTACAATTCCAAATAAATTATTCTTTGCAAATTAAAACTAAAGCTTATAATGTTGAAATATTTTTTCAGTTGAAAGTAGAAACTACTCAATCAATAATATCTAATCAACCAGTTGTTGCCTTAACTTCGATATCAACTATAAAAGCAACCCCACCACCTTGTACATTACCTTCGGAACCCCCAACAGAGCCTTCAGAAATAATACTGTGGTTTCAACAACTGCTCAATCTATTAACAGTCAACGACAAGCCAGTCTCAGACAGGATCCCTGGTAGTGTCATTGCCACTTTCCAGCACAACATTGAGTCCTCTTTCTCAAGTAAGCAATAGTGCTCAAGGTAGTTCAATCTTACCGAATATAATTGCACCACAACAAGAAACAAGTACTGAGACACCAAAAGCGAAATCAACAGGAACAGATTTATCCAGCAACCTAGGTGAGTTTTTTTCAATGTAAATATTAAACAGCCCTGTTTCAAGAAAAGGTGATCACGTTTCTAGGATAGATAGATGACCAAAAAATAAATGGGGTTTGTTTATTTAATAGTTGATGATAACAAAATTTTACACATCCTTTAGGACTTTGTGGAAACTACTGGCCATAGAGAAAGAGAGAGAGAGAGAGAGAGAGATACATTTATTCAATCTTTAAACCAATACAGGTGTTGATCTTGTCCAACCCAATTCACTTACAAAAGTAAAAAAATAGAAAAATAAACACTCCAGTTCCTCGAAATTGTTTTCATTTAGGAACTCGTTTAAACTATAATAGCATTTCTTTACAAGAAAACTTTTAAAACTACTTTTCTGGACACCGAGAGATCGTTTTTTAAATTTATCAGGTAAATTATTCTTATATTGTCTACAAACTATTATATAACATTTTTCTGTAAGTATGAGAAGTTTGCTTTATCTTCAATTAAACATTTTTTCCCTCTGGTGTTGTTATAGGGATGTTCAATATTTCTGAAATCAGAAGGATTATTAATGACAAACAATACAGACTCACATATATACAAACTGTAAAGGGTTAATTTAGTTTTTAAATATAGTTTTTACAGTTTCAGTTTGTTTCATTCCAAAAATTACTCTTAAACATTTTTTTTGTAGTAGAAAAATTCTTTCAACTATTGGAGATCTTGCCCAGAAATAATCCCATATCTTATTCGTGAATGAACATAAGCACGATAGGTAGATAATGCAGCATCCGCTGTTACTATGTCTCTGATGACCCTTAGAGTTAGTTTTTCAATTTGACTCTTCCAGTTTAGCTTTGCCTCAAATTTATCCTAAGAATAATAGACTTTCTGCTGTTTTGATTTTCATATCATGATGTTTTAAATTCAACTCATCTCTTCTTCCTTTACCTCTGAACAATAGGACTTTAGTTTTGTCTATATTAAGCATTAGGTTGTTTTCATTGAACCATTTGTTCATTTTTTTCATAAATTTTCGATACTATTTCAAATTCATCTACACTATTAGCTTCAGCAATTACAGTTGGATCATTCTATTCTATCTACAGTTGTATCATTCTATTATATTAGTGAGATATGACCCTATCAATTCAGTGCTACATCTTTTATTACATACTTTTCCATTTCGGGAATAGTTTCTCATGATCACCCCTATCAAAAGTTTTTGAAAGGTCTAAGCATAGAACGCTGTAGTGTGCTATTGGTAAGGCTCTGAAAAGGGGAGTATACCAACAGCCATGCTGGGTCCAACCACAAACTCGAAAATTACAGAACATTCGAATGAAATGAAATCTGTAATCGAATAAATGCTTATGCTTACCTGCCTAGTATCCAACTTTATTGTTTTGAATAAAAAATCAATATAGTCCGTTCACGAAAGGTTGAGCACATAGTAGGCGTTTCTTTATTTATCTGAAGTTGGCAGTATTTCCTGTCATGAAGTAAAATAAAGTCAACGTTGCCGAATGTACTGGGCATCGTCCGACGAGCTTGCGAATTATCAGAGAACTCTATGCAATATTGACAACATTGCGTATCAATCTGACAAGAAAATAAAGAACATAACCTAAAATTTTAATATACACAGTGGAATATGCCAAATTTCCATGGCCAACCGACGGCTCAACCTTTCGTGAACGAAGTATACTTTCTATTAACTTTCCTTCAAAAAAGCACGCAACTAACAATAGAGCACAATAACTGAGAATTGACATTACCATCTGTAATTTTCGAGTCTATGGTTGGACCCAGTCAGCCTGTCTGGCATACCTATCTTTCTAGTGCTCTACTATTGGTTTATAGATTTTATGATGGTCTTGAGTGCTTGGTATATCGCACCCATTCTGAAACCGCATTGCCGTTTAACCAATATGTTATTTTCTTCAAAAAACTTAATGAGTTTATTAAAGATTATTTTTTCAAAGATTTTGTTCACATGAGATAGTAGTGAAATGGGTCTGTAGTTGTCAAGTTTTTCTCTACTGTCTTTTTTTGAATATTGTTATGAAATTTTATATGAATATGTTTTGGCAGCTGATATATTTAATGAATTTGTTTTTATGTTTGTAAGAAGTAGTACTAAACATAGCCTTTTTAATATTAGATTTATGAAGCAAAATTCTAAAACTAAACATTATTCAATTTTATACCAAAAAGGTACTCTTAGTAAAACTCGATACTGTGTGCGTTTTATATGCGCCGTCTATGTGAATCAGACATAAAAACTAATTCATTGGGTGTATAATATTCGTATAAAATCTCATTACAATGTTGCCACTGGTTTTGTCAAAATCCTGAAAGATGTGTATAATTTTTTCTTCAACGACTTTTATCTTGAATACAGATGGCTTTACGAAAGTTTTTACTGGGCATACCCCAATATTTTTCAGTTCTCTACCTACCCTTGTGTCGTCATCACCTTTTTTCTAACCCTGTATTTTATTCATTAACTTTTGAGATGGATATTTGGTGCTTAGGTCTTTTGTTTATTGAAATTAAATTATCATATGTAGGTGATATCTCACTGAAACAATAGGTAGTGCGCAGTCTGAAATACTAACTTTATTTTAAGATTCATTGAACCTAGAAGAAGAGAACGCTCAGTCAATTATGCTCACATCAGAAATGAGTGGAGGAGGCTTGAAAATAACTTACGAAAAAACAGAAGCCATGAGTACGAACAACACTACAGAAGAGGACATGGAATTGGAGGAAATTCAGGTGGAGGTTCCTGCCAAACGCACAAGGTAATATAGAACTTCAATTGTATCTAGCAAAATAGATGACTCTTTATTTAATTGATTGATGAAATGCTGTATCCTATCCAAAGTCACTTGAACAACTTTTCATGAGCGCAGGCAAGAGTTCTAATGACCGTAACCTAGGTTTTTGAAACATGTCCTTAGGATATCGGGGCGACTCAAGAATGACTGGATTGAAATGAATTCCAAATATCTTAATAAATTTCTTGAGTTTGTCGAGTGACTTTGGACATTCTATAACGAAGTTGGTGTGGGCAGACTTTGTGGATGGCTTTTCCAATTAGACATGCCATAAAACTTGCACTGTTTTTAAATGATTGCATGAGCATGAATAGTCCATCCAAGAATGATTGACATTTGGGCAGTTTTTTAAAATCAAAACGAAGTTGGTGGTAATCGATTCAGTGATATTTTCATCTGAGGAATTCAGGTTGGGTTGAAAATAACACTGCAATAAGATAAATTGGAATTTTGACAAGTGGGCATTTTCAATAAATAAAATAAATAGTGTTTTCATATATTATTTTTTACCTTCATTGAAGGGTTCATACAGAGTTCATGAATGATGTTCCTTGAAAGTTTGTATGATTTCAGGTAAAATCAATACACTATATTTTGTATCATATTGAACCTAAATTTTTTTGTTTGAACTGCACATAAAGCATGACTACCTACCTACCTCATTTGTTCGAAATTGAGAAATTTTTAGTTATTCATTCGGAAATAAACTTGCGCCCAGTTTTTTGTTGTCTAGGTCTGGTTCATTGTGGAGCCGTCTTGGATGGACTTTAATCTTTTGTTTTGATGTTCTGCTGCGATATTTTTGGTTCTGTATAACTGGTGTTTCCAAGAGAAGAAAGTTTTAATTTAATAATATATTGTGTTGGGCTAATATCATGAAGAAACTACTTGGTTATCAAATAAATAAAACTATATAATAATTAATCAGTCAACTGGCTATATAAAGCATAACATGTTCTGTTAAGGTATTGTCAAAATAAAAACATCTCATAGTTCATTCGGTTTTATGATAATCGGTCTGCTAGCCTCAGAAGTTTGACATTTTACACTCGAAATTGAAAATGTGTGAGGTAAGAGTCATAACTAAGCAACGTTGCCTGTTTTACATAGTTTTCGTGGTAACTACATGTTTTTTACAATAACACTGCATTTTTTTTTAATTTCGAAATACGCGTTTTATTCCAATGTTTCTTCTTCGCTAATCAAAAGTTTGTCAATTGAAAGTATTTATTTGTCTAAATTGATCTTTAACGACTTTTTTCTATTATCAGATGTCTAGGATATGTCAATAATCAGAAAATTTGTCATTCTGTTTTTTTCCTAATTTAAGAAACGTTTAGATGAAATATAATTTTGGTTCTTATATTGCTTTACTCTAAAATGTCGCAAATGTTCAATACTTTTTGAAGAATCCCTGATTTCAAACTATCAGTTTTACTTTGAATATGGAATGGTTATTACCGGAATTTTTAATGTCTTAATAATATGACGCCAATTCTTTGGTATCAATATATAAGTAGAGAATATAGACTTGGCAACATAGAATTGACATCAGTTAGTAGTCATTGTTCACTTCTAGATACCACAACTTAACATGTGTGATAATTGACTCTTTACCAACCCAATCAAATAAGTCTGCCCCCTTTTTTGGTTTTCGTTCTTAGTTCCAGTTTTCTTCATACATTTACTAAAGTATTATATCAAATGTCACAAAGATAGTTAACAAAACCATGGTCAGTAAATCTCGGGAATCTAAAATCTTCCATTGCAGTTTCAATATTACCGTTTTAGGTGAAAATCGTTTTCCTTCTATAGTCATTTTCGTGCATTTTCAAATGATTCAATGGATATTGTTGAGTTAATGGTTGGTTGAATTGAACTTTTCATAATATTATACATTGTAGAATCCAATACTTGTCTAAAAATAACTATTATCATTAGTTGTAGATACAATAAGAAATTAAGTTTTATAGTGTATCTATTTTAATTCTAAAAACATGAGTGACAATTCTATATGCATGGAAAAACGGAATTTCATGGGAGGACCATTGTTTCAAATTTATTATAGAGGCTGAGGTAACCAGGTTGAAACCAATCATTGTCATAGTTCTGGTTATCTGAATATTTCATGGTATTGATTATTTATACAATATTATATAACAATATTTCACTCAATAGAAGGTATTGCATTAATGTGATTTTTTGGAATTATTTTTCATCTAGTATTGGATCTTGGTTAAAGCGTACTCATATTGCATTTAAGGATTGAATAAAATTCTAACGAGAATGATATGAACCTGTCACAGTTCTTATAAATTTTCAATTGAATTCCATATCTGAATTTTCAATAAGAAATTTTCAGAAATCCATATAGATTTCCCAATATAAAAATAGCATATGAAAATGTGACGTTTATTAATTGCTCTTCATCTTTCTCTCTCTCTCTAGTAATTCATCCATCTGTGTCGTTTTTCCATTATTGTTAAGTTTATGCACGAAACAATATTTTCCTGAATAAGGCTTCGTTCACAGATCTCAATCGAACGATAAGACTGAAAAAACAGTTTCAAATCGCGGGAAGAAACGTAGTAGCGGTGGAGGATGGGGAAGTAATTCAAATAGCTTCCAAATTAGCAATAATTCGAATTCTAATATTTCCATGAGAAGGTCTAGTCGATCTCAGATGAATATTTCACCCACTCCATCCCAGAGCTCCACTACCCAAAGTCACCAACTCGGAGCCTTTGCTAGCATAAGTCAGAATCAACTGAAGAACTCCCCACCTAGTAGTCCCAGTTCTGAGAGTCAGGGGGCCCCATCAAGTTCAATTAAGAATAAAAATAAAGGACGAAAGAGTGCACCTGCCGTTATCACGCCGAGTTCTAGTAGAGATAACAAGATGTTAAATTGTAAGTAATTTTATGTTCAGTCATGTCATTGTTCTTTTTAGTTTCATTTATACTCTTCATCTTTGTTTCATCATCCTTTTTTGACCAGTTTCGTTAATTTTTGTTTGTTTGGTTTTTTGAAAGGTTCTGCTGTTTGTATGACTTCATATTGATGAACTCCAAATGAAGTTTTGCCTGTATCATCATCATCTTAACTATACACATAACATGTTTGTTGTTGTCACGCCTGGTATATACATGCCACGATAAAGATTTACAACATAGTAAAATATTGATTAAGTTTATCATGCCATCATTATTCATTTTGAACTGAGCTAAAGGTGAAGTATAATAAGTTGTATTAAAAAAACTGGTACAAAACTTCAACAATTCACAATGATGATCGTGAAATTATTCAAAATATTCATCGGTTACATTTTAATTTGATTTGTGTCAGTTTCTAACCTGAAGAGTTTGTAGGATGAATTCAACAGTACCTACATCTGAAATATCATAAAATTTTTACCAAAATTGTAAAAATAACATTCAATATGCTACCCTAGACTCATTTCAATGATTTTTTCTACATTCTCAAAACAACTTACAGACAGATTGATCCCAAAAACTGACCCGTTCAGTCAAAATTTTTGGGTGAACTGAAGCGAAGATATGACATTATAACTGCAACTTATCGTGAATAATTTTTGACTTTGTATTAGAATCTGAGTAAGCTATGGATTTTCTTACAATTTTCATCCTGTATGTTAACAGCACCGTTTATATTTCTTTCTCTTAATCCTTTATACATTTTTCCATTTCATCATTTCATTTCATTATTTAACTTTCATTTCTTATGGGTCGATTACATTGAGATACTTTACAAGCTGCTACTGAGCGAATTTTGTAGCTGATTGTAAATTCGCTCATTGTAATCGTGTTCACAAGCCAACGATCTGATTGTAAAAAAGCTGTGACTAAAGTTGAAAGCTGGGCTACTTTACACGCTAAATAGCTGGCGTTTTGGCTTGTTGGCATGTAAACAAGCCGCGTGTAATCACAGTTTCTACTAAACAATCTTTGAGTTCTCATCTACTCGGTGGTTCCTGGTACTTAAATTTGAAAACGTATTTGACATTTATCTTAGATCATTGACAACGATACAAACATAACCTCACTTGGATCGCTAGATTGTTGGCTACTCAGCGAGTAGACAGTTTCGTGTGTAATCATCACAATCTCACAAGCTAATTCACTCGCTTTTAAATTCTCTCAGTAGCAGCTCACTCATGTTATCAAAATTACAGGATAGGATTTTTCAACCTCAAAATGAAGAAGAAAACAAAACTTCGTCAATAGAAACGGATCTCTGTATAACTGTCATGAAATATTGTTGAAACTTTTGTGTGGTTGTTGAAATTGTTTTGAAGTTTTAACCAGGAAGTGTTTGGGCATCTCTCAATACTAATACTTATGTTTAATAATCAATTATTTTCGAAGATTTCTTCTATTTCTCTATGGTGGGCATTGTAAAAATATTTCTAGATAATTATTCATGAATGCGTTTAAGGAAATCGATATATAGCCTCATTGATAGTCATTAAAAAAAATCAAAACAACATTGAATTACAATAATGATTTTTTGTTTTCTATTCATTTGCTACAAAATATAAAGATATCTTCTTGTTTCATTGAGCTTTTTATATTCCTATCTTGAATTCTGGATATTCTAATAGTTAAGATTTCGTTGCTTCATCTGCTTGTGGATACTCCTCTTATGTAACTATTTTCTGCCCATTCTTACTGCAGAGATTAGAAGTACATTGAAACACATGCTTCATGATCTTGAACTATACTCATTACTCATGTATGAAAATGTAAACAAAAGGGCTCATCATCTGAGAATGAAAAAAAACACATTGCACTCAATAATTTTTTCTTCGCGAAAACACATTAACAACACCTAATCATAACTTGATTTTCACTTTTTCAAGTTGACTAGTGAAGGTAAACTAACATAGGTAATGTGTATACAGTTATATTACGAGAGGAATCTAATTACCTAGTGCTTCGTTGTCATTTTATCATCTTCTAGACTTGTATAAGAGACAGCTGTAGTTCAGCCAATGTACTGCTGTGAGGCTGTTCATTGTTTTGTTTCATTCTGCTCTAGGGCAACAAATATAGAAATTTTCCCCATAAAATTGTTCTAAAATTGTGAAATATTCCGAATATCTTACTGAACTGATAATTCCTTGGTATGGAGATTGCTCATATTTAATCTAACTAACGTTTGATTTGTTTTTAGGTTTCAAAATGGTGTTTCTGCTCCACATATGTTAGGAAATCAGTTGAATCCTACTTCAAATATGGCACAGAAAATGTCTGACCATTTGAATTCTGAACTGGAAGCTCACAGTATTTTCAACCCCAACGAAAATGCTAATCTAGTTGGCCCACAATTACATCAAAAAGTTGTTGCCTCTGTAAGTAACTAGTAATGTAGGCTCAGAGTAAAAAAGGAACCTAGAGATGCCTTCACGCATTTGTTATGCAGCAAAGTAGAATATGTTTATACACGCGAACAACATTCCGGCGCTGCGAACTTGTGCCGTATCTTCATTCCGTATTGGGATAATTGGTCTACCGCTCCCCTACTCTGATACTAACGGCGTCTGTTACAGATAATTATGTCAGTTTAGCAACATCGTCTGTTAGTGTTCAATTTCTGGATACGTGTGTTGTTTACATTTCCATAAAACATATAACTGAATTATTTTACTGATTTGGTGGCAGTTTTATTGTTGCTTAAGGATATTGCTGTAATTTTAGCAAGGAAAAATCACGAAAATGTTGTATTATATTCAGGAATTAGAGAACTGAAAATCTCACCAATTGTTTACTTCACCTCAGTGCGGCAGTGAAATGCTTTCCATCTCAATCTATATTTATTTTTTACACTGAGAATGTAGGTCTTTTATTTTTTAAGTATTTTTAAACTCTACTCACTACCATACACTATCACATTATTGGATTAAAAATTCAACAGCATTCATTATTACTCAACTTCTCGTTCACATATGAAGAGCACAAAATAGGCCTTTGTTTATTTATCTGAGGCTGATAGTATTTGTTGTCATAACCAGAGCCGGACCGTGGGCGTGGCGAGGGAGGCATTTGCCACGGGCGCAAACAACCTAGGGGCGCAAAATGTGAAATATGATATATTACATTTTAAATCAAGATTGACTACAAGCTCTTTATTTCAAAGTGAATTTACCAGTTTACAAAATTGAGAAACACGTAGTTAACGATCACTACCAAAACGGAACAAAATCCTAGAAAATTATACATGGCGAGAAACACGACTCGCGGTGCATTGTCCATTACCTTAAAATATGGGAGATTATTGTCAATAAAAGGTTCTTCAAAATAAAGGTTTTTCCAAAAAGGGGTGATATTTTGAATAGCCCGCTATTTCGGTAGATATCACGTTTGAAGCTGTCATTTTTTGACATTTAACAAGTAGAAACTACGTCATTAATAAAAATGGAACGATACACGCTTCAAGAACGTATTGAAATCATTAAAATTCACTATAAAAATGGTGGAAAATGTGGGTCGTCGGAAGCACCTTGTCGGACCACAATGAAGAAATTGGTGGAAAAATTCGAGCTTTTCGGACAAGTTAGTGATGTGAAGAATAAAACCCGTGCACTTCGCTCGAGAACAGTCGAAAATATTGCTGCTGCCACCGAAAGTGTTAAAGAAATCCAGATTTGCCCATTTCTCTCTTCGTTCTTCGGAATCAGGCATTCCACAAACGTCATTACACCGCATTTTGCATAAGATTGGGTCTTATGGCTTATAAAGTTCAGTTAAAACAAGAACTCAAGCCGGCCGATCATCAACAACGATTTGTCTTTGCTGATTGAGTCTTGATGAATGCATGCAAATGATCCAGAATTCCATCGAAAAATCATCTTGAGTGATGAGGCCCATTCCACCTCGGTGGCTTCGTCAACAAGCAAAATTGTCACATCTGGGGTCGGAAATCCCAAGAGTTATTGTTGAAAAGCCTCTCTATCCTCAACGTGTGACTGTTTGGTGCGGTCATGGTCCGGCGGAGTCATTGGACCTTACTTTTCCGAAAATGAGGTGGAGCAACAGTTACGGTGAATGGATTGTCCTATCGAGAGATGATCAATGATTTTTATGGGCCGAAATCGAATAGTATTGATCGACAACGTTTACATTGAACAAGACGGCGTTACGTGCCCCACAAGGCCACGAACCATTGGTCTTTTGCGGGAAAAGTTTCCGAACCGAACCGGCAATTGGCCAACGAGATCTTGTGATTTAACACCTTGTGACTTCGTGAAAGAGAAGGTCTACGCCAATAGCCCAGCGTCGATACAAACCTCAAAGATGGAATTCGTGAGGCTATCGAGGACATAGCCATAGCCATAGCCATAGCCACTTTGCGATTTGGTTATGGAACATTTCATTAGAAGGATATGGTCCTGTAAGCGTGGTCATGGTGGTCATTTGCTTATGTCCATTTTCCAACGGCATAGCTTCTTCTTCATAATGAATAAAATCTGGCATGGCATTTTTCTTTTAATATCAAATAACACCTTTTATTGGAAAACCCCTTATAATCAATAAATGTCAATTATTAAATCATATATTTATTGAAAAATAAATTTCTCAAGGGCGCATTCTGAAAGTTTGCCACAGGCGCTAGAATCTAGTTCCGGCTCTGGTCATAACGATGAAAAAGTCAACGTTGCCAATGTACCCGGCCTCGTCCGACGAGCTTTCGAGTTCAGATCAGAGAGCTCTGGTTTGGACTTGCAGAACTTGCGTTCGAGTTAGCTCCCATTAGAGTTTCACTTTGCGCAAACCCTTTATGATTTACTCTATTAATTGTTTATTTTTATCTGTCTTATAGTGGCGGCTCGTGAATAAAAAGGTGAGGAATATAAAAGGAATATATCATTATTTCCAGGAAAATTATCCAATAAACTTTACTTTGCAGTTGCATACTAATCATTATGAAAAAATCATTACTCATAATTGGAATTTTGAATCCAATACAAATTCTCATCTATTATGGCTATGCTGTATTGACAATGTTAAAAAGTTGTTAAAAAATCCTTCGGTACCTATTAATGCTTAAATCAATGATGTGTGGAAAATTGCTTTAACCAATTTTTGATCGAGTCTATCGAAATTTGTATTACTTGCTGCGAAATAAAATGCACTATCAACAAAATAATTAATTCAAAATTACACTGCCAGTAAACCAGTCTTTTGAATACAAATTTCTTAATTTCCGTTTCCCAGTTAACCCGCATATGCAGTTTGCATATGAAATAAAACGAAACTATCGTGTATCAAGTGAAAAGGCATGCCTCTAATGATTCTTAAAATCTGTAGTAAATAAACAACTAAGGGTGGATTATGATCTCGTCACGTCGGTCGCTTAGAATAACTCGCTAGACAAGGAAGCGCGTGAGGCATGCCATTGACCGTTTTCGTCTTAAAGAGGGAGTGAGACAAATGTACAAAAATCGGACCGTAATGTCTGTAACGTGTAACGTAACGGTCCGATTTTTGTACTTTCATCGTAACGTCTGTAACGTTGCACGTTACAGACTTGCTATACCCTGTGAGATTGAGCTCGGATATTATGGAAGTCGAGACCCAGTGCAGTATCGTGAAAAAAACAAAACTGTAGAAATAATGGGATGATGAAATTGATAAATAATATATGGATTAATTCGCTTGATACTTCTTGAGCCGCCACTGCTTTCTTATATTTTGTCGGAGTTTAGTGGTAATTTTTTAATATTTCATATTCTACGAATGAAATATTTTTCTTCTTCATCAGGCACGTTCCAATAGCGCAGGTAGTTCAACTTCCAATAATAGTGGTTTGACTGGTATGCTTGGGGGAAGCACTGGAAATATCCCTCAGACTCTGGATCAACTTTTAGAGAGACAGTGGGAGCAGGGATCTCAGTTTCTCATGGAACAAGCACAACATTTTGACAGTGAGTAATTTATATGAATCTGGGAAATTTCCAAAATTCAAGTCGTTTTATCATCTTCTAGTTGCCTCTCTTCTATCATGTTTGCATCAGTTGAGAGCTGAAAATCTCAGATTGGAAGAGCATGTTAGTTCACTATTACAAAGGAGGGATCATCTATTAGCAGTAAATGCTAGACTGGCTATTCCTTTGACAGGACAACCTGCCACACCGCAAACTACTCATCCTCATACAGGTAAAAGAACATATTACAACTCACATTCGACATTAGAAGATACACGGTGCCTAAAATTTACATGTGGTCTTTTTTTCGTCAAGTGGAACATTCTGAAAAAACATATGTTCATCGTAACATAAAAGCATAATATTCATTTGAGAATCGCATTTTGTATTGCATACAACATAAATAAATAACGAACATAACCTACATTGAAAATTGACAAATAACCAGAAACCGCATTAAACGAGGACGGCCGGTTATTCTTTTTAGGACAAAAAAGGACTAACCAAGGGCTGAATTAATGATAACCGCAGTTATTATTGGTTGTCCACTTGAAATTGATTATCGGTACCCATTCCTGGTATCGAATAGTCCCAATTTGCATTTCTAAGCTGAGTCTTGTGCCTTTAGATTAAGGAAAATTTGCTCAACACTTCTGAATGGTTTCAATGAAGAATCCAGTCGTTATTTTTCGATGCTCTTTTCATATTTTTGGGAAAGAAAAAATTAGGTACAATTGTGTAAAGGTGAAATTTTTCTGTATAGATTGTTTCATGAAAGAAATCTTATAATAGAAACTACATTCATTAAAAGAGAAGCAGAACCAAAAAATACTGAGATGTGATTCGAAATTGTTCATTCAAAGGTTATTCATAAATAACTTTCATATTATAAAAGAATAGAAATTTTTTTTGCCTCATGAACGGGAAAAATGTCAGAGGGTAAATATGATTCATCAAGGACTTCAGTTGGTTCTTTTCCTGAAAATTCGATGTTCTTTGTATCATCCTTACAATTTATTTTGTTTAATTTCAGTGAATAATGTTCATCCAGCAGTAGCTGCAGCACATAATGATATTCCCCGGGCAAGGCACAGCGCAGGCAGTGCAAGTTATCCAGCTCATCCACAAGGAACAAGTGCTGATATACCTGTCGAGAATGGTTTACCGCCAGACTCAAATCAGACATATGCTCTCATAGGAGTCCAGTTACTGGACAGCCACAAAGAAGTCCCACTGTCAGGTAAATTACTGTTCAAAATCTCATTTTAGAGTTCATCAGGAAAACGCCAATTGAAATTTCAAACTGAAAGAATTGCAGTATGCTACGATATTTTGCGTAATCTTGATTTTGACTTCGATAATAATTGATAATCCATGGAAACATGTGAAAACATAACTTTTTGCAACTTGAATAGTTCTCAATATTTGTGTGCGTGTAACTTATATGAAATAATGAACAACCGTGAAAATGAAATTTCAATAATCATTTTCTCCATCGAATAAAAAGTAAAATAGAACGTGTGATACATTGTTGAGAAGGTAATTTTATTAGAAATCAAAAAACATAAAAAATATGTAAGATGCGCTATGAAAAAAAAAAATCAGTTGGATTTGGCATGCTATAAAAATGTTTTTACAGGCAGTAAATTTGGTGTTCATCCTTATTACTCTGACTATGAACAACTGAAATCCAGTTTGGGTTCCATGTTTCCTTTTTTTGTCCAGTCACTTGGCCACAAGTTATTATACATTATTCATTATATGATTCATGTTTTTACAGTCAAGAAAACATTGTGCTCATCAAGTAATTACAAGCATTACAATTTTTAAGACTACTTTCAAAAAACGATACCACTACAGGTATGGTGTCTTAACGGTTGATATTTCACCTTAAATTGATAACCGCAACAGAGAGGATCTAGTTAAAGTATTTTAAAGCACTCTCAATCTCACTTCTGATTGTGGTTTACAGTTGAAATTTCCTGAAAATGGACCTTAATGTGTTATTTTCATTTATTATTTCATTTGCTATTTGAACAGACCTTCAAATTATATCATATAAATCTAAATATGAAAAATGAAGTTGAGTAAAAATAATTTTGAACCTTCCAGTAATCCGGTTCCAGACGGGTGTAACTTGTAATGTAATTGAAAATGCAACGTGTCGACGTCTCACGAATTCACGGCGAATCTTAAACCTGAATTCGTCAGCTGTTCCACTCAGTTGCTACGAATATGCCGAATAGGAGATTGAATGGTACTTTTCCAGTTGACTGATTAACTGAAGATATCACTTTACTTCAAACGAATGGACCAATAGGAACGCTGCGTTACTGATTTTGCATCAGTTTGGAAGTAATGCAGCATCAAATAGAAAAGTCGGTTTGTCACTCCACATCTTGATAACCAACTGTGCGAATAGCCGTCCAAACGATAAACTCGAACGCCTTCGAGTTCGCCAGAAGACCGATACCCCGATGGATCAGGTCGAACGTTGAGACGAGCGTTACGGGTAATGCTCGTAGAAGAATTCGCCTTACTTTTCGTGTTACCTACGCTTTATATTACACCCGCGTGGACTCGGCATAATTGAATGATTTATTTTTCACAATATCTAGTCAAATCAAGCTATTATATCTCCGAACGGAAAATACCTCATGATAGTTGAAACGACTCCAGACTAGATTTTAGTCAATTTGTCATTGTTAAATTATTATCAGTATCATTATGAGCAATTTCTCTTAATGAAGATATTGCCTTTGATGTGATTGCAAAGGAATAAGGTCATTAGATGAATACTATTTTAGGTTATCTCCTGCTGGAACCAGCTATTCTAGTAACTCGTTGATCAGGCAAAATGCTGATACTAGTGGACGTTCTGCCCCTCGACCTCAGCAATATACACATTATCAAGGAACCAGTCAGTCACAACAACAGGTATTTAGAGTCCTTAGGGCATGTGGTAGTTCGTAGTATCTTGACCTTGCTTCTATTTTCTTTGACATTAGTGATAGCCTTTATAGCTCTTTCGGTTTTATTCTTGTTCAGCTGCATATCTGGGTCATGTTTAACATATTGCAAATCCATTAGATATTTACTCCTTCTTGGGTTTCATAACTTATTAGAATATTAATAGAACTGTGAATTTAAGTGGTCACGAGCTGTGAATCCTGTGAATTGTAGTGATTCCTAACCTTTAGAATTCGAACATTATCGAATTTATTCATCTCCCATTATTATTACATTATGGAGATTCACTTCCCAGAACATACATATCTCATCTACTAGCAAATAACTGTAGTCTTTCATAAGAATATGAATTGAAGGAAACCTCTTAATCTCTCCTATCGCTATGATATCTCTATCTTTCGGGAACGCGGCGGAGTAGGCATCAATTCCTCTTTACCATAGTCCAATATGTTCTGGGTCGGAAGTGGATCATTAAGCCTTGTTCGCACTACGCTAGTAGTTTAGTCGAAGAGCTAAAAATTTAGTCACTAAACGTATGTGAACACCAAGAATTTAGTCGGGTAGATTAGTGTGTAGTTTAGTCGAGTCGATCCATTTGGTTCTATTTTATCGGGCGAGTAGAGTCCCCCACCACGCGATACTCTTCACTCGCTCACGGACTAGATAGGTCCGAACCGATCAGTTTATTCGAGTTCATTAGTAATATCATTTGCCGCGGTGATGTCGTTTCGCTGGGCAGAAGAAATCACGTCAGAGTTCGTGCGTTGCGAGTTGTTCATCGTACAAAGCGCTACTCACTTGTGAACTTAACTCGAACAAAGTGCGAACGATTGGATGGAGAGTAGCTACTAAATTTCTAGCGGCTCGACTAAACTACTAGCGTAGTGCGAACAAGGCTTTAGACTCCGTTTGTAGGCCAGTAAACTGGCTGCGTAATGGGCTTAGCATCTAATCGAGTATTGCAAAATTGCTATAGACGTGGGATAACATGGGAATTTTCTTCGGTGTCAAAGTAGATGATTTTATCGCACGTGCGCTGCAAAAGTAATCGCGACTCAGTGAAAGATTACGCGATCATCAGTATCAGTTCATTGCGTCAGTCTGGACTGATGGCAGACTGATGGAATTAAGGTGGATGTTAAACGATCATTCAGACAAACATCAGTTTCAAAAAAAACCATGGACTAGTAGAGCACTGAACTGAAGTGAATAAAGTTCGTATTCACTTTGAAAGATCATTTGCCGAGAATACCGGGAGAGACTGATCGTGTGACCCATATCTTACATCCCGATTACACTCAGCTCCCTTCCACGGCAGGGATCAGGGGAGTGAGCAGCGAAAGAACGTAATCAATACACTTCCCAGCTGCCTCACTTGCCTCCTTGAATTGCCGGTTTTTCGTACTGAAGTCAAAGGACCGGCTGTACCTGATGAAATTTAACTAGGTTGCTGTAGAATAACTTTGTCCGTCGTTGCCGTCACTCCTGGCGAGGGAAATGTTGCGGAAGAGTGTAAATGCTGCAGAAGTATTTCGGGAATTATTACCGACAACGCGAGCAGCAGGGGCTGAGTGTAATTGAGGCTTTAGAATTCAGAGGAGCTGCCTCAGATCAGTACGCCAAGTGGGAGCATGCACACGGGGAGCAAATAGCGTTCGGATACTCTAGGCCTAAGGGTCCAAGGGAAAAGTAACTACGATTTTCGTTGATATTTTCTTTGTTCCTCCAAATTATGCTTTATATGTAGGATGAGAAAATAATTTTCATAGATTTCACATATCACTATATTCTGAAATTTACTTCATAATATACAGGTTTGGAACATCGAAAAACACACGAAATTCAATGCATCAGAGAGATAATTTTGCCGTAAAATTGAACAGTGGTATATTCGAAAGATTTACGTCATACGTTCGGGCAAGAATAAAATGGTCCTATGCGGATTATGCAGTTGTCTTTGTCTTATCGTTGGGAGTGCCCTAAATAAACCGTATGGTAGGCAACTTGAAGTACTCGTAGTCTGACGCATTGACTGAATGCCTCGGACTGCCCGTGTTACTGGATTTGAGAGAGACAACCATATTATTGGTTCATTGGACCATCCAATGCGTCAAAGGAAAGCGGAATTTGTCGAATATACCACTGTTCAACTGAGCGGCAAAATACCTAATGCATTGAATATCGTATGTTTCCGATGTGAATTTTCGAACTTGTATGTATACGCCATGTCATAATGAAAAGAAGAGAACAGACGAAAGGACGAACATCTGAATGTCTCGAATTAAACATACAAATTAATATGACGACTCTCAGCGGTAAGGTGATTTAATTTCTGACCATCATAAAGGAAGCGATAGACATTAATGGAAAAATTTTCAATATTTTTGCTCAATTGCAACATTAGCCCACAAAATGTAATATATTATTAACTAGGCTGAAGGACCCAAGGTCGATGGCCATTTGCTTAGCAATAAATTATTGTTATTATTATTATCATTATTTGTTTTCAGATGGTAATACGTCGAGATAATGATCACCATCAAACTTCTAAGCCCAGCTGAGATTATCTTGACACGACCTTCACCCTCATCCAGTTATTAGACCTATAGTGAAGAACTGAACTGATGAAGCCAAAAAATTTTTTCGATTTGAATTCCATTTCGTTATATTCAATCAAATTGAGAATAATTGTTCATAAAGACTTGACGAAATAAGTTTTGAACTGAAATGTTTTTCATCGTATTGTTCTCGCAGCAGCCATTGTGATTCTTGAATTTTCGTTGAATTTTTTTATTTTGCTGAAAATTTTCATTATCATTCAGATCATTTGAATGGTTGAAAAATCGTTTGTGTGCCATCATCAGCGTAATTATACAGGGTTACCAGTTAATCAACAACACCTTGAGAAGTGATTCTATTTTATATTGAAGATCACATAAGTTGATTTTTTCATTAAAAGCACCATGTCTCATAGAAATGAAAGTATTAATTATTTTATTGGCTCTATTCGGCTGTTTTTTATGAACAGATTAACTGTTTCATCAGAAATCACCAATACAAAATAATTTACAGAGACAGAGTTATTATTGTTTAAAGTACTGCGAACTCATTTTAAAAAGAGGCTAACCTTGACATTTTCTTTTTCTCATCTCAAAGGTCAACCTCATTCTTGACTTAATTATATTTGTTATTGATTATTCGTCTTACTTTATATAGGTGAGTTTTTTATGAAATTGTTCAGTTCGATGAGTTCTTTCGACAAGAAATTTCCGAAATTTTGAAAAAGTGACAAGTCACCCGGTATTCATTTACGCTGAGTCTACTACTGCCTTCTAACTCAATTATTTTTCGTCGTTATTGTTGCATATTTTTTTATGTTAAGTGAATTCTTTAGTTTGATAAGCGGAACATTTGGCCTGTTATTTCAAATTATTTTATACGTGTTTCGGAATATTGACGTACTTTTCAAAGCTTCCATCAAATAAGACTTGAAGTATTTAATTCATAATAATATCAATTGAGACTGTTAAATTTTTTCCAGAAGGAGTATGCCAAATTTTAGTTGTTATAGTTTATTATGTAAGTAAAAATTGATTTTTAGAATATGTATTTATGCTCAAAAACATTATTGTGTATACTGTTGGAATTATTTGAAATTAAATTTTCTAATTTACTTTACTACTAAAATTGAAATTGAATTGAAATAGATAGGGGTAGGTTTGAATTTGATAGAAGTAATATTTATCTCAGGGATACTACAATTCATAAAGGTAGGGTTATCAACTGGTTATTATTTAATTGCCACAAACTAAAAGCCACTCATAATGTAAGTAGAAAAAATAACTTGTTTTGATTGGAGTCATGGGCAGTGGAGAGGTGTATCGAAATAACACAAACAAAATTGATATTGAAATCTGGATCAGCTTTTCGTTAACAGAACTTCAATAATTAATACGTTATTTTGTGTCCACAGGAGCGATATTCGTTGCTGTTATAGTTGTGTTATTGTTTTCAATATTTTGTTAGATTATTGATACAGATTCAATAATTCTGCTGACGCCCATGGTTGCAATACTGAATGAGTTTGTTCATTTGGACCGAATCATATTGTACCTGACTTGTTGAGTAGGTAGGCGGTGGCTAAGCAATTGCAGTAGTATCTTTGTTTACCTTTCAAAACTTTCATATGCTACTTAAATTCAAATAATGGCAGCAGCATGGTGTTTAAAACATAATTGCCATAATTTGATATAAAGTTTCATATGATACTTTTAGACATGCCAGTGAAAAGCCATATTAGTAATAATTTGACATTTCTACTTTGTGAATGGTAATGAATTCAAATTCTCACTGCCTGAATAGATATATAAATCTTATGAATTCAAGCAGATCAAAATGTTTAATTTTTGTGTATAATTCTGTACAGACAAATATCTTGATAGTTGATGAGATCATAAATACAGAGAAATCCCTATTTTTAACGGAATATTTTTGGGATTTTTTGTACTTTTATATCATTGAATCTTTTCTAGAAAGAACAGACGCGAAGTAGATGTATTTATCTCTTTGAATGTATATTTGTTTTATTTTTGTTTTGTAATATATATAAATTTGTAGAGTTAATGTTTGTTCTTTCATATTCCTCTCCCACATTATCATTAATACTCACAAGACCACACGAACCTCGAGAGTAATAAACTAGGTGCAAGCAAATTAACATGCGCATTCCACGTTCATAACGGAAAACTACTAGCCCAGAGGGTGTATCACTCGACAGAAGTTGAGAATTGTAATAAAATGAAAGAATCATAAATATTACACAATACAGATTTGATTTGTTAGGTATTTTTTAGCTCCACTTAGGTTAACCTTGTTATGATAAACCTGATTGAATTGTTGAAATTGCAACAAGTCCTCGATATTAATTTCTTAAATGAGAACTTAAAACAAACTCAGGCAATACAAACGGTATTGATAGGGACAGTCAAGACTTTTGAAATGTGGGTGTATTAGTCCGGTCAAATTAGGTCGAAAAACAAGATCAAAGTTACATAAATTACCAACAAGCTGAAATTTTGTACACTTGTTCAAAACACAATTACAAACAACATATCAAAACTCCCCATCATTACGACTTGAGGAAAAAAAATTATTCAAGGTCAAAGGTCAAAAAAATGGGTTTTTCACGATTTTCTTCAAAACGGTAAGATTTATCGTAAAATTACCTCAGACAAAAATTGTAGATCATGAAAATATCTATAAAAAAGATATCAATAATTTTTTTACTAAAAGCTACCGCTTCTGAGATAAAACGATTCAAAAAGTTGTAAGCGTCATTTTATGCACACGTTTCCACGCCACCTCTGGGGTAGTGTACTTAGCGCGTTTTTTCAACGTGGTTTCTCCTGTAGGCCTATTCCACAATTTGAAATTGATAAAAGTGATGAGAATGGAAGTTGGAATTGATAAAAGCGATGGAAATTAAAAAACAGTAGAAAAATGTATTAGTTCTACTCGTAATCTTTAATTACTTCTTGCTAATCTTCGTCGTCGTTTTCTTCTTCGTCGTTGTCGTCTTCTTCTTCTTCGTCGTTGTCGTCTTCTTCTTTTTCTTCTTCATCTTGAGTGCAAGTAAATTGCGTGAGAAGCGATGTATCCCATGTTTCTTCATCAGTATCAAACGAATCCTCTGCTGTTGTTGATTCAACGTTAGAACACGACAATTCGTGCATGCAAGAGAACAAAACAGTCCAACTTTTTTGCAACCACATTTAGCACTGCATCCTTTTTTGCAGTTGCAAAAATTGAGTTTAGCAGTTTTTCCGGCGCAGGTGGGAGTAAATTCTGGATTGGTTCCAATACATTATCAACCAACTTTCAACCCCAATCTGTTGGGTCCAGCTGATAACCAAGCCACGTCTGAACTTGATAATATACCCGAAAAAGATGAGCAGTGACTGAGGTTGGAGGAAGGCCAGCTAATTGTCCTTGTTTTTTTTCAGAGTGTTTTTAACAAAACATGCATGTCGATACTCATCTAAGCAGGTGCAGGTAGTTATTTTAGGGGCTCCGTACATACGAAGAAGGAAGCAAATTCCGTTGGTGATAACTTCTTGTGGTGTTGAATTACTTTTTTTTTTAAACTACAGTGCTAAATGATGTTGCAAAAAAGTTGGACTGTTTTGTTCTCTTGCATGCACGAATTGTAAAGGCCGGTCGTTGAATCAACAACAGCAGAGGATTCGTTTGACACTGATGAAGAAACATGGGATACATCGCTTCTCACGCAATTTACTTGCACTCAAGACTCAAGATGAAGAAGAAAAAGAAGAAGACGACAGCGACAACGACGACGAAGAAGAATACGACGACGACGAAGAAGAAAACGACGACTAAGATTAGCAAGAAGTAAATGAAGATTACGAGTAGAACTAATACATTTTTCTTCTGTTTTTTTAATTTCCATCGCTTTTATCAATTCCAACTTCCATTCTCATCATTTTTATCAATTTCAAATTGTGGAATAGGCCTACAGGGGAAACCAAGTTGAAAAAACGCGCTAAGTACACTACCCCAGAGGTGGCGTGGAAACGTGTGCATAAAATGACGCTTACAACTTTTTGAATCGTTTTATCTCAGAAGCGGTTGCTTTTAGTAAAAAAATTATTGATACCTTTTTATAGATATTTTCATGATCTACAAGTTTTGACTGAGGTAATTTTACGATAAAACTTACCGTTTTGAAGAAAATCGTGATTTTAGTTGGAATACATGAAATCTCTTTCCGAATAATTTGCTTGGATGGATATCATGTCGACCGTAAAATAGATGTCAGGCACTATAAAATTGGTGAAAGGATCCATGGTTTTCAAAATGAATTTGCACAATTTGCAAGCGTTGTTCTGATAATTGATAATAACTACAGTCCATTTCAGGATAGTAGGAAGTGATGAAGTGAAGAAAACCTCTTAGCCTTTTAGTATGCTGTACCTATGTTCTATGGCTCCTCTCTTTCGTGAATGCGACAGAGTAGGAATATCTATAGTCCGTTCACGAAAGGTTGAGCCGTCGGTTGGCCATGGAAATTTGGCATATTCCATTGTGTATATATTGAAATTTTAGATTATGTTATTTATTTTCTTGTCAGAATGATACGCAATGTTGTCAATATTGCATAGAGTTCTCCGATAACTCTCAAGCTCGTCGGACCAGGCAGGGTACATTCGGCAACTTTGACTTTATTTTACGTTATGACAGTAAACACTGCCAACATCAAATAAATAAACAAACGCCTACTATGCGCTCAAACTTTCGTAAACGGACTTTATCTCTCTTTCTAGTCCAATAAATTTCCGACACATTACGGTCGCGAGCGAATATGAATATGAACACAAACTAACGAATGTTGTATGGTCAAGAAGGGGCTAAAGTTCTACTCACTTCATACTTTGGTGAACTATAGTATAGAAACAGTAAGGCCGTTCGGCAATGACCTCCGCGAGCAGACGGATTTTTTAGTCACGTTACCACAGATCGTACAGATTCATCTGTAATAACTGCTAATAAACAAACGGTACAGAGCATCTGCCACAGAACATACTGCTCTGTTCTACTTGCATAGATTATTAGATTTCAAAGATCACTTTTTTGGGAAATATGCTCATCTTTTAACGATACTTTCCCTTTTCGTAGCTGTACCGAAAAATCTTAATTAAATAATTAGGTGCAAACGCACTGAATGCAAAATAAATGAGGAATGCAATATCCCCTTCTGGTCGTTCACTATGGCGATAGTTGTACCGAAAGATCCTAATCAATCAAGCAATATCTCCTCCTGTCCATTCACAAGTACGATAGCTTTAACGAAAAATATTAATGAATTAATTAGGTTTAATGGATAAATGAAAACAGAAAAATGTGTTAAAATTTTTGTGAGTTCAAGAATTTTTCAATTTATCGGTTGTCGAATCAGGAATTTCAACATAAAACACAAAAAAATGTATAAAAAACATGAATAGACGTAAATTCTATGGATAAAATCGCTTTGATCCGTCGAAGTCTCAGACTAGAGAAGAGAGAGTACGCGTAACGCTAAGCGTATTTGTGAAGCAATCTGCCACATAAATAGATAGACCATTTTCGAACATTTGGTAATACTCCTCAGACCTGAATTTTGGAAATAACAGTTATTTCATAAATAAATTAATTTTAGAATCCTATAAATTAAGTACAACTTGAAATTACTGAGCAGAAAACAAACTTGAAACTTGTTTGTTTGCCACATAAATACGCAAAAAGTGCGTCACTTTGGAATTGGAACTATAGTCCGTTCACGAAAGGTTGAGCCGTCGATTGGCCATGATAATTTGACATATTCCACTGTGTAGGTATATTAAAATTTAAGGTTATGATGTTTATTTTCTTGTCAGATTGATACGCAATGTTGTCAATATTGCATAGAGTCGTCTGATAACTCGCAAGCTTGTCGGACGAGGCTGGGTACATTCGGCAACGTTGAATTTATTTTACGTTGTGACAGCAAATACTGCCAACTTTAGATAATTAAAGAAACGCCTACTATGTGCTCAACCTTTCGTGAACGGACTATAGACGAAACGGCTTTGCGCGGTATCCTCTCCCTTCCCTAATCTAAGGTCGAAATAGACCGAGCGAAAAGATCGTCATCCGATTGCTCAAGGTAATCGTGGATGTAATCCGAATTAATTGCCAAACGACCCTGATATTGCCAATTTAAAAATCAAACCTTATAAAAAAACGCCCGTTGTTTTACTGATCGAAGGGGCTTTAGCATACCTACCTAAAATAGAAGTGCATGAACCAGTTGAAAATCAGCAAATTTTTATGGGACCGGATATCAACCGGATATCTCCCCTTACCGGACAAAAACTCTAGTCCTGTGACTGTGAGTTGTGAGTGTCCGCTTATGAGAGCTTTCAATGTATACTCCGTTCACGAAAGGTTGAGCCGTCGGTTGGCCATGGAAATTTGGCATATTCCACTGTATATATTAAATTTTTAGGTTATGTTCTTTATTTTCTTGTCAGATTGATACGTAATGTTGTCAATATTGCATAGAGTTCTCTGATAACTCGTAAGCTCGTCGGATGAGGCCGGGTACATTCGGCAACGTTGACTTTATTTTACTTTGCGACAGAAAATACTGCCTACTTCAGATAAATAAAGAAACGCCTACTATGCGCTCAACCTTTAGTGAACGAACTATACATACGTGGATATACTGAGAAATTCTTAGCCTTCTACAGAACCAAACAAAATTTCAATGTCAAAATATTTTGTAACTCAGCATATTCTCCTCTTAATTAAATACATTTATTACAGCGAACCTGCAACGTCTCTAGACCTACCCCTGCAAACCAGACCTAAACAGCTTTTATTACCTCCTCGTTGGAAGAAAATTTACGACTTTTTAAACTTTATTTCAGTTGAGGAAAGAGATGATAGTAGGACGGGGCCAAATTTGGCGAGACGAGATGAGACGAAACGAAGAGTTGTTTTCCGCAGGCACGATTTGCACTGAATCAAATGGGTAGACGCTCACTTGGGAGGCGCGAAGCGAAGATCAGAATCGATTGATTCAGTGCAAATCGTGCCTGCGGAAAACAACTCTTCGCTTCGTCTCGTCTCGTCTCGTCCAAGTGAGCGTCAACCTTTAGGGGAATGTTCTAGTAATTCTTACCCTAAATCATGAATTTTTTGTATGGTAACATGAGATTTGTGTACCGAGGCGTTGTTCTGCAAAAACAAAATACCTTTGGATAACTTTCCGCATTTTTCATCTTTAAATTTTTACGTCAGTGTCAGTGGTCAGTAATATGGAATAGTAATCTCCACTTATCGTTCTACGCTTATCCAAAAAAAATCAATCATGGTTACCCCATGGCAATCCCAATAAACTGAAGCAAGAACTTTTCCAGCAGATATTTGGACACGAAACTTCGTAGGTCTTGGAGAACCAGAGTGTCGCCATTCCATCGATTGTTGCTTTGTTTCTGAATCGTAGAAATTTACCTAAGTCTCATCCACAGTAACAATTCGGTTTGAGAAGTCTACATATAGTTTTCAATTCGAACATAGATCGAACGCAATGCTTCTACCCTTACACGCTTCTGGTCAACGTTCAAACTCAAACATTTGAGGATCCATTTTACAGACGATTTTTTCATGTCCAAATTGACGTGAACTATAATGATGAACCGATGAACGCGTTCGTGTGAAACATTTAGTGCTTCAGATGTCCGTTTCAGCCTAATTCGATTGTCTGATAAAATCATGTCATGAACTGCATCGATATTTTCGGGGACTGACACAGAAACCGGCCTTCCCGATAATCGTCAATGGACAATTTACCTTTTTTGAAGCTTGCAGTCCAATTTTTCACGATACATACGAAGATCATTGATCACCAAGGGTATTAAGCATATCTTCGTTAATCTGCTTACCTCTTAACCCTTTTAAATACAGGTACTTGATGGCTCGATACTCAAATTTTTCGATTTTTACAATTTCGGTGGACATCTTTTTAAAAACTTTCTTGCATAATTCTGGATTATGCTGGATTCACAATGGACGTAACCATAAAACTCCCGCAACGTAAACGAAAAACGCAAAGTTGAACCAATGCAAATCATATGGAACTGTTCACAATAGGCTCTGTAATTTTTACGTTTACGTTGAGCTTATGGTAGTCCGTAATTCTAACGTTAATTTTAGAAATTTGTTTACATTCTGTGAGTTGTGAGCCCAATACATCAAAATGACGTGAAAAGACAAGACAATAATAATAATAGTTTGGGGCCAGCGACAAGTTTGGGCATTTATATTGTATTTCAGTTGGGGAGTATAATTTGAAACGCAAAGTAACAATTTGTTTAAGCTATGAAATCTTTTTAGTCATTAATTTGCTACTGCGCCCAAAGTCCATTCTGAACACCATTAGGTTTACGGACAAAGTACGTTTACGTGTTCGTTATGGTTACGTCCATTGTGAATCAGCACTTACTTTTTTGACGACCAACTTTATATGGACGCTTCTAATAAGTTATTGTTCGTTACTATGGTATCGTAATATTTTGTTTATACATGGAACTAGCCTAGGCTAACTAGATATCAATACATCCTCGTATTTGAATTGGTTGAATTCTGAAAAACTCTACTTTCTCTTCCACAAATAGGTTTAGATCGATTGTGATCCCAGAGTGGATAGGCGATTAACTGCCGTTATACCACCACTTTAAAATTGTCCCGTATCCATCCCTCGAATTCCCGGATCACGATCCACAATAGATAAGGCTTTAAATCAGTTTATACAGCGTGAGGTGAGAACATGGTTATCTTCGCCCCTAATAATCCTACTTATTCTTTCCCTGTCATTCAATTTTCAATTCGAATTAAATAAACATGTGGATGCAGCTGGATATTAAACCGTACTCACTATTATTATTCGCAACCCCTGTGTTATTACACGCCGAAAAAGAGGAACTGAATAGGGAAGTTGTATATGACGATCTGGACACCTGTGCGATGTGGTATTTAACTTGAAGTCCGCTTGATGATGGTAAGTGGAATCTATAAATTATTCTGGAAACGATTAATAATGTCAGGAAAGACTAATGCCGAATTTATTTATTCAGGATTCAGGAGCTCGTATTGAACGGAATATATAAAAACCTTCAAAACTTTTCCAATACGTCGAAATTTCATTTTGATGTTCTACTTCATTGTAGAACGAAATTTCACACTGAGGTAATAACAAATAACATAATATTTCAGTTTTTGTGCGCTTGTTCCTAGGTATAGCCATCTAAAATGCATTTAAGGAGGATATGGTAACAGCATGCTATCTTTTAAATTTTTTTACGAAATTTGATGAAATCTAAACTCTTAATGTTCAAAAATATTTAAAATTTCTTTTATTCACGACCATTGTATAATCCACCCACATCCATTATACGTCTCTGTTTGCTCGGCCATAATAATAACCATTAATCAGATCATCATCAGTCAGATGCTCAATAGATTTAGATTTGATATTACATGCCATAAATTGATGTATGTGTATTCTAAAGCACTTCAACTAATACATATCGGTATATCTTGTCAATCGAAGGCCAAATATACTTTTATTACTTCAATTAATAGTTATTTAATCGACAAGGTTATTGAAGACTAATGGTTGAGATATTTCAATGCGTGAGCGGAGCGAACGCGTTAATAGTTCGAGACCATTAGTCGCTAGATTAATAACCGTGTTGATTACAAGATTTTTCCGACGATCGCAACATGAATAGTGTATACATTCTTGATTGAAATACATTCTCATTTTGCACAAGACATACATTTGACCTAATGTAATTTCTATGTTTCTATGTTTCAGTAGAGTTCTGACATTTCTCGTAGTGCTTCTGAATACTTTCTGTACGGTTGCCATGTGAATTGCACATTAAAATGGTTAAAAAATTGAGCATTAAAATGGGTCATTAATGCTCAATTTCGTACACATTAAAAACACCTTTTATTTCGAGGTCGACGGAAAAGCAATTTTTATCACAAAATATACATGAAAAGGTGACTAAAAATTTCTCATGTATCAACTTGACTATTTCCACACTTGTAATTGAAGGATCTTGTCACGGTCGTCAAATGTTAAAATCTTCAAGAAATTTATTCAGTAATCGTGGATAAAGTACCTATGGTAGAGGTATGCTACTCACGTATAATGGCTACTATTCACTCGGTGTATGATAGCTATCATTATACCTACACCTACGCTTGTTGCATAACATATTATTATACAAAATATTCATTTTTTCACTTTATATGGACCTTAAATCGAAAAAGCACTTTAATAAAAGTCTCATGTCAAAATATCGGCGTTCTAAAAAAGTTTGTAAAATTTTTTTCTTTAAAATAGCCAAAAAATTGAAATTAAAATCACCTTTTATTTCGAGGTCGGCGGAAAAGGTAATTTAAAACCAATTCCTTGAAAAATTATTTTCGTCAGATGAAAATAAAAAATCAAAATCTTAGTTTTTAATTGTTTTACAGAGATTTTGATTTTGTGCGAAGAAGGTGTAATACGAAAAATATGATTCTTTAAAGTAATACCTATAACATATAGCCTTCGACTTTTTTTGTTTTGACGGAAATCGAAATAATAGTATATTATTCAATGAGCGGTAATGCAGGACAAAACACACGAAGAATTTTGCACCACGAGCCGTCAGGCGAGAGTGTGTTTTGAGCATTAAAAAGGACCATTTTATCCACTCCTATAGAGTAATATGTCAATTATTAAACTAATTTATATGTGTAATAGTAGCTATATTAACACAACCGTAGCATGTCTATGAACCGAAAAGCGAGTGTTATATTAACACCCGCCCATAACACCCGCTTATTAAAATACCTAGGAAAATAATGCTCAAAACACACTTGATGAATTACACCACTCGCCTGACGGCTCGTGGTGCAAAATTCATCTGCGTGTGTTTTGACCTGCATTACCGCTCATTGAATAATATCATTGAGTTTAAAAATATATTTTCAAACTCAATGATAATATACTATTTTACCCTTCAAAACTCACACCAACCACTTCCCGGTTTCAGTCGTTCGTTAATTATTTTTTCTTTCATTTTCGTCGTATTTTCTGTCTTTTCCAATGGGTTTTATTATTAATTTATTCTCACTCTTTACTTTACCATTTTTAAATGCTTCAGCACCGACCTAGTTGTGTTTGGAATACATTCATCATTCATATCAACTTCTACTTCTACTAGCGACAAGTGATTTGGTACTGCTGCCTGCGACCGCGCTCTTCTCATACATGAAATGAAAGAGGAAAAACAAACATCAAGATTGAGGGTACAAAAAACCAATTGATAAATCAAGCACTATGAATTCAATTTACTTTTTGTTAACTCCACTACGCAAACCTCTCCATCCCCCCTGATTGGAATTTGCTGCATGATTATCATTGATTTGATTTGTATCTCCATAATCTGGTATAGAATTTACTCACTGGAATAAATCTATACCTTCCATCTAAGGATTTTCTTTAATCCCATGACCAATAAAACACAAAAACGGCGAAATAAGCAGGTGCAAATTTATGTTTAATGAAATAAATTCATCAATTAGATATTCGAAATCAGAGGCTGTTTTCTTGCATTGCAGATAATTTTCATAGGAATACAGGGTGTCCAGGCGGTTGACGTCAATAAATTATTTTCAAATTCCTCAGACCTGTGGCTATCCAAAAATATCCCATGTGTGTAATGCGATTTTTTGTAGTTCTCGAGTTATCATTTTTTGATTGTTTTTTCAATGTCTTTTGCCAGCTAGGTTTGAATAACTCTCATCTTCCCATGCAAAAAGTTTTTTGCAGTTTTATTTGTTACATGGTCGTCCTTAATGTTGCTTCAATAAAAAAATATTCAGCTTCCTGATCACTGCAAGCTACACAAAATAGGCTTGAAAGCTAGAACTTCAGTTTTCAGTAGGATGTACTCGAACATTTATTTTCGATTCAGAAATAAAAAAGGTGTTTTTTAGCTTTTGGCTATGTTTAAAAACTTTGCGGAGTCCTAAGCTACGAAGTTGTGAAATTACCTGTTTTGGTTTAGAAAACGCATACTACTAAAGATTACTATTCACTTCAATACCTAATTCTTCAAAATCCGTGCCTCTAATTTGAATACATTATCGAAAACGTTCTAAAAAGTGACTGGCTGAAGCTACTCGAATTTTCTTGTTTTATTTTGCATCCCCCTTCTGAAAGTTTTTAACTCAATTCTGTTTCTTTGTTGGTTTCCTTCGCGTACACCAGCTGTTTGTAAAATCCCCGAATAACAAAATCGAAGGGGTTGAGGTCTGCAGGCCATTCGATGAACCCTGCACGCCCAATCTTTCTGGAATCGATTTTTTTCTTTGGAGACTTCACAAAGTGATAGTATACAGATGTGGAAGAAACGGATGGAAACACAGGAGTTCCAGTGTTAAATTCAAGCAGGCTCGGACTCCAGTGGAATAGTGGAAGAATCGAAACCTCAGAGCGATGCGATATTGAATAAGCGGCTGGTCATTTGGAATGGCATTCCGAAAACTCTGATAAGGGTAAGATCGGAGCATTGGTTACAGCAAACGCTATGGTCGGCAACGACACGTCGCGTCTTGCGACTACCACCGAAATACCAGCGTTTGCTGTAACCAATGCTCCGATCTTACCCTTATCAGAGCTTTCGGAATGCTATTCCAACAGACCAGCCGCTTATTCAATATCGCATCGCTCTGAAGTTTCGATTGTTCCACTGTTCCACTGGAGTCCGAGCCTGCTTGAATTTAACACTGGATGACTGGAACTGCTGTGTTTCCATCCGTTTCTTCCACATCTGTATATGAGGGAAACCAACAACGAAACAGAATTGAGTAAAAAACTTTCAGGAGCGGAATGAAAAATAAAAGAAGAAAATTCGAGTAGCTTCAGGCAAATGACAAGTTATTTCTTAGAACGTTTTTGATAATGTATACAAATTGGAGGCACAGATTTTGAAGAATTATTGAAGTGAATAG
This sequence comes from Propylea japonica, assembly GCA_013421045.1. NCBI lineage: Eukaryota > Metazoa > Arthropoda > Insecta > Coleoptera > Coccinellidae > Propylea > Propylea japonica. The sequence goes on from CM024246.1 coordinate 36,046,970, forward strand.
TAATTTTTAGAATTATGTGCCTTCTATTTTTTATCCCAAAACAGGTAATTTCACAACTAGCACATGACTAACTCATGAGGTCATGTTCCTAGATCACTCTGTATGACAGTGCCAAGCAGAGATTTAAATTTTTTCTCATTAATTGATTCTATTTTGCTAGTCTGGATCTGATTTGTGCAATTTCTGAAATATTGAAAGATGGAAATTGTAAAGGGTGACAAAACTTGCCAATTTGAAATCATCCAATGATTCGAAAGTTATTCAACTTTGAAATTTTAGCCATCAGATGAATATCACCCTGTATATTTCAAACGGAGGCCCTCAAAAGATTAAAACCTCTTGGTGAGAGTTCTCCCTGTTGTACTTGATTCATGGTATCCTTTTGTCGCATTCTTCCGGGACATCCTGTATTGTATTTAGCAAGGAGCGTATAATGATAGCTAAGATATTCAGTATTCACAAGGTTTAGGACAGTGGCGTAGTAACGCCACCACGGGCCTGTGTTCAAGATATTTTCCGGGCCCCTACCCTCACTAGCAGCGCTGCCTGCTGGTTACACAATTAAAAAAATTAGATAAGGACAAAATGAAAGCACATTTCTTTGTCACTTATATTAGAATAGTGACAATACAAAGTACGTGGGTACCTTCCACATATAAATATAACCAACTAACAAAATAACAACTACAACAAATAACAACTATAAGCGAAATGAAAAAAAAATATTAAAACCAAATTAACATATAAATATATTATTAATATAATAAACACAAAAAGAGATAAAAACAAAGCGAAATCAAAACTTTTTTTGCGGGCTTTCGAATTTGCAAAATTTGTCACAATATTAGCTATACTTAATGTTCGGGCAACTTCCTTTTCTATAGAAATAATTGAAAATAATTCTAGCAAGATTTCTTGAGACAAGTAACGAAGTAACTTGTGAATTATATCGTCGAGCTATTAGGCTCTTTTTTCTAATTATTTTTGGTTTATAAGAAGTGTTAGTGACCAATTACCAATTCGAACATTTATCCTTGATTATATACCGAAAATTATTCGAAAATAAGAATCTGATAACTCGACGATACAATTCACAATTCACTTCGTTTTCAATTCTATCAGCAATCCCCAAAGACTGACTTGCATTTTTTCATATTAAGAGAGGCGCCTAACGAAAAAATCAGCCTAGTGATGAATTATAGAACTCACCTTCAATAACACTGAAAGTCCAGAAATTTCTCTAGAATATGAATAGAAGTGAAATGATTTCGCATTCTCCCCAGCTAGCAATTTAATGTCTTATAAATGTTCTGTAAACGTTTTCGGTACTTTTTCTTACGACAAATGAAAGTCCTGTAAACATTTTCATTCCGTCTATATTACACCTTCTCAACCAAAATGGGCACAAATTATACGACAATTTGGTTATTTTGGCATAGTCTGATAAATGTTTAGCGAACTCTTATACGATATTCAATAGAACTATTAAAGAACTTAATATCATGTCCCTATAATTGTTCGATTAATGAACTTACGTTCAACTATACGACAAATGTACAATTTCTATACAACCACTCATTTCTTATTATTTTTCGGTCAGGTATAAGACTGTTTTGGAATACTTGTCACATTTATAAAACCAAACGATTGTATAAATGTTTTCTGTAGACCAATCAACGGTGTACTTCCACATGGACATATATGTTTCCATTTTTATTGCTGAAACTTAGTTATAACGGATAGGTACGTTGCTGATTTCTGTAAATGCAATGCCTCGAAGCTCTGGATTAATTCCACACGACAGATAAATTTTACTCTGAAATAGATAGCATTTATGGAACTAAATTTCTATGGGCTTCAGAATTAATCAATATTAAAGAAAAATCCGGGTTACAAAAAAAAATATTTTTTTGTTGATTTTTGTTTTAGTTCCTTAAAATGTGATCTACTATTCAATCTTTCATGGGTGTTATCACACAACAATTTTTAGTTTACAAATTATACCTTGAATAATGATTTTTTCATATATTAATTTATTTGCACAAAATGGCGGTTAATAAAACGTCACCTTCTTGTTATTAAGATGGCGTCTTTTCAGTATGTTCAGATGGAACATTTATAGAACTCATTAGTTCTCTCAAGTACTCCAATCGAATACTTATGAGACCTTTGACAATTATTGGCGATAAAAACCACGGGTCCGTATTCGAAAAGATGAGTACCTAGGTATATGAATGTAATTATCAATAAGGTGAGGATTGTAAAACATATTAAAATTAGCATGCTACATCTGTGCAAAAAACGGATATCCTTGTTTTTTAAATAGTACACAGTTATCTTCATTCCGCATTTATAAAACCAATCATGTCGCATTAAAACCGCTTTATATTCTTTTTGCGACAATTAGGTCGCGAAAAGAACTATTATAGGACGAATCAGGGTTTTTAAATGAGGGGACAAATGCATATACTTAACCTAACTTTCATTGTGTTACTATTACAGTTATTTACACTGAAAATCTTCCGTCTTTCAAAATAGTTGAAACTATTGAAAAATGCAGAAATGAAATGAACTGAACATTGTTTCTTCTGTATGGTAAAGTGGCTGAAGAGTAACACACAAAACATAGTAATTCAACGAAAATCTTTGTCTCATTGACTATTATATCCTCAAATGAAACAACTTTGGCTTCTTCCACAAAATACGTTAAGAAAGCTGACAAACCAGACGGTTTTCCCTGGTCACAATAAATAATGATCATAGGGTTGACAGACAGTAATTCATGAATAGGTTTTAAAAAAATTTGCTTATATTCAATGAAAGCGTATTAGGTACATGGCCCATTCTGTTGAAAAATTTGCCTAAGAGAAGATTCACGGCGATTATGCCAATAATTTCCAGTCCCCACTTTAGTAATGGAATTTTTTTTGTTTATATAAAAAAATCTTGGATTACGAGAAACAATTCCTGTAATCCTGTAAACCTCTTATTGATAGTTTTGAAAAGAGCGCTCAGTGTCAAATGACTAATTCCAAAAGAAACTGCCCGTGGGCCATGATCTGAGTTCATTTCGGAATTCTGCGTCTTGTTCAATTTTAGTCAGATTATCGATTTTTCAATTTAATCTAGCTCTGTAAGCCAGGTGAGCCGCAAGAAAAAGCACATGTAGCTCAACTTTTAGAACTAGAACTATTTTTTACTGCACGAATTATTTTCTCATAATTCTCAAAAACTTTTCGTCAAAAAGCTCCACTATTTTCAAATTTTTTACATGAGCTTATATCGGACATGTGTATTATACCAATAGCTATAGATATGTTGAATAGGACTCTTCTGTATTATTTTTATTTCGTAAGTGTCCTTTATTAGACCTATTATGTAGGCCTTTTACAATGGTTATACAATTATATTTTATATTCAGAATATGTTGTATAAAGAATTCCGAAAAAACACATATAGGACATTTCTATTGGAGACCTATAAATGTCACATAATACACTATTACGACAATTAATCGACAACTAGATACCATCATGGACAAAAATGTCGTATAAAATTAGTCCTGTAAACTTTTACACAACATTTTGAGAAAAAGATGTATAAGTGTCCTGTAATTTTGTTGTGAGAATACTTACACGACATCTTAAACAACTATTTAGTTCAACAGAACTAAACGGTCCCTATTAGAATATTTACATGACAGAAAAGTATTCATGGGACATTATTACAACAATTACAAGGCCAAATTGTCTTATAACAAAAAAATTATAGGACAATTTTGCTAGTTGGGTCCCCCTCTAGTCCAAAAAAAAAATTCCCTATGTACATGAAGAATCCTACATCAAAGAAGCCGCTCAAAAAGAAGCCGCCCCAATAAAGCGATCATCTGGTGACGTTAAAGTAATGTAATTATCCCCTAAACAGAATGCCGATACTCTTCATGCAAAGAGTTCGGTACGATTTGTCCAGGCCGCAAAATTGATTACGGAGATAGCAATTTTCACCAGAAAGAATATAAATATAAATAAGGAATTGTTGATTCAACGTTTTCATTTGTGTGCGATGTGGTAAATTTTAATAACAATCATATTTCTGATATGAATTGATAATTTTAACTAGAGTTTCGGATATAAGTTGGTTTTAATACAAAATGAAGGATTTATTCCGCAAGAAAAAAATAGCATAGTCGTCCCAAGCCCGGGCCGGGCCCCAATGGGGCCCGGGCCCGTGTTCTTCGAACACGCCGAACACCGGTCACTACGCACACTGGTTTAGGAGACGAACCTAAATGAATATTTTTCTTGAAGTTTTTCACATTTGGTGGCCTTAATGATATATTTTCTTTTTATAGTACTAGTTTGGAAAAGTCGAGTTGACATAATAAACAGCTCCACATGAGTTAGGGATATTGACTTAAATTGTGAAAAAATATAGTTTGAATGAGATTTTTGTGATGGACCGTCATGACAAAAATCAAGCATCGGCAGATATTTGTACCGACGATACGTACCGACGGTTCTGCTTTTCAATAAGCTACCAATTGATACCACTGCGAATCTCTTAGCGAGAGGATGAGAGGGTGAAAACACCCCCAGAACCTGTTTTTTCTGTTTTTTCACAGGAAGAACTTCCGCTATCAAAATCGGACTTTTTCTAAGAATTCTGCTTTTCAATAAGCTACCAATCGATACCACTGCGAATCTCTTAGCGATAAATTTTAGAAAAAGTCCGATTTTGATAGCGGAAGTCCTTTATGTGAAAAAACAGGTTCCGAGGGTGTTTTAGGGACTAAATGAAGATAAACAGTTCACGGATGTCTGACAAGACTTTTTATTTCAACTTGTACAACTGACATTTCATACAACTAACAACTAAGATCTTACATACAACTAATCAATATTGTTCATAGAACATAAAACTTGGAAACAATGCTGCAAATGAATGGTCCAACAGTTTTCACCCTCTCATCCCCTCGCTAATAGATTCGCAGTGGTATCGATTGCTAGCTTATTGCTTATTGAAAAGCAGCATTCTTGGAAAAATTCCGATTATGATAGCGGAAGTCCTTCATATGAAAAACAGGTTCCGGAGGTTTTTTCGCCCTCTCATTCTCTCGCTAAGAGATTCACAGTGGTATCGATTGGTAGCTTATTGAAAAGCAGAATTCTTAGAAAAAGTCCGATTTTGATAGCGGAAGTCCTTCATGTGAAAAAAACAGGTTCCGGGGGTGTTTTCACCCTCTCACCCCCTCGCTAATAGATTCGCAGTGGTATCGATTGCTAGCTTATTGCTGATTGAAAAGCAGCATTCTTGGAAAAATTCCGATTATGATAGCGGAAGTACTTCATATGAAAAAACAGGTTCCGGAGGTTTTTTCGCCTTCTCATTCTCTCGCTAAAGATTCACAGTGGTATCGATTGGTAGCTTATTGAAAAGCAGAATTCTTAGAAAAAGTCCGATTTTGATAGCGGAAGTTCTTCTTGCGAAAAAACAGGTTCTGGTGGTGTTTTCACCCTCTCATCCCCTCGCTAAGAGATTCGCAGTGGTATCGATTGGTAGCTTATTGAAAAGCAGAATTCTTAGAAAAAGTCCGATTTTGATAGCGGAAGTCCTTCATGTGAAAAAAAGAAAAACAGGTTCCGGGGGTATTTTCACCCTCTCATCCCCTCGCTAAGAGATTCGCAGTGGTATCGATTGGTAGCTTATTGAAAAGCAGAATTCTTAGAAAAAGTCCGATTTTGATAGCGGAAGTCCTTCATGTGAAAAAAAGAAAAACAGGTTCCGGGGGTGTTTTCACCCTCTCATCCCCTCGCTAATAGATTCGCAGTGGTATCGATTGCTAGCTTATTGCTTATTGAAAAGCAGCATTCTTGGAAAAATTCCGATTATGATAGCGGAAGTCCTTCAATATGAAAAAACAGGTTCCGGAGGTTTTTTCGCCCTCTCATTCTCTCGCTAAGAGATTCACAGTGGTATCGATTGGTAGCTTATTGAAAAGCAGAATTCTTGGAAAAAACCCGATTTTGATAGCGGAAGTTCTTCCTGCGAAAAAACAGAAAAAACAGGTTCTGGGGGTGTTTTCACCCTCTCATCCCCTCGCTAAGAGATTCGCAGATGTATCGATTGGTAGCTTATTGAAAAGCAGAATTCTTAGAAAAAGTCCGATTTTGATAGCGGAAGTCCTTCATGTGAAAAAAAGAAAAACAGGTTCCGGGGGTGTTTTCACCCTCTCATCCCCTCGCTAAGAGATTCGCAGTGGTATCGATTGGTAGCTTATTGAAAAGCAGAATTCTTATAAAAAGTTCGATTTTGATAGCGGAAGTTCTTCCTGCGAAAAAACAGAAAAAACAGGTTCTGGGTGTTTTCATCCTCTCGCTAAGAGATTCGCAGTGGTATCGATTGGTAGCTTATTGAAAAGCAGAATTTTTGGAAAAAGTCCGATTTTGATAGTCCAGTGAAAATTCGAAAAACACGGATTCTGAGGTTTTTAAACACTCTCATCACCCTATAAGTGAAGCCGAATCATTTTTCCTGAATCTTCAGCCAAGTACTCCACTATATTGTATCTATTCAATGAATTGCACGATATAATACAGCAAATGTTATCCCGCACGCCAATGAACGTTCGGACGTACTCGGCTATTTCACAGGATAACTTTTCCTGACAACTTCACGCCGGTTCGGTTTTTGGCGCTTTTGCCGGGACGGTTCTTTTCGCCGCGATACGAACGGATGAAAATTAACGGTGTCTATGGCCAGCTTTAGGCCAGGCACAAAATGACTGTTGTCTATGATGACACGCAGTTTCGTGAAGGTGACGCAGCGTGATTCACGGCGAGATTTTGTGCGCATACACAATGGGAGTGTGACCCTGCGGAACGCAGTGTCGATCCCGCAGTTCTTGTATGTGTTCACGGTGGGTCGTAGTAAAAATGGAAGAAAAATTAATTGAAGCCGTGCGAATTCGGCAAGTTTTGTACGATACAAATCATGAAGACTATATGAGGACAAAACTAAAAACTGAAAAGTGGGTGGAAATCGCTAAAGAAATCGGAATGAAGAGTGGTAAGTTTATTTATTTATTATAAATTGGGTAGTAGTCTTGCAACAATTATTAATAAAGTTACAGAGAATTTTCTGAAAAAAATGTCCAAAAAATTATCATCAATTGTACATATCTCAATATTTTCCTCTTGCAACACTTTCCCTCTACCAAGGTATCGCTTGTGCGGAGTTAAGCCGGCCGTAGACATCGTTATTTTTCATCCGTTCGTATCGTGGCGATAAGGACCGTCCCGAAAAAAGCGCCGGAAACCGATGTGTGTGGCGAAAAACCGTCGGTACGTATCGTCGGTCCAAATATCTGCCGATGTTTGATTTTTGGAACGACGGTCCATCGGTTGTCATGCCATACCGACTGTGTTTGGGGATTTTGTCAAGAATCGGAGGTTATTTGCCATTAGCGTAGTATAAGTCTCGTTTCTTTTTTACTCAGAACCGAAACTGCGGACGCCACTGCTGAAAGATGTTTTATCTTCATGACGTGCTAAATCGCGAACGACAGCAAAATCACTGGTAGAATTTACCGAAGTGTGTGGGCAAAACAGTTCGGCGATACGACTAAGCGGTTCGGATCGCGGCGAGGAAAACGTTTGAAACGTTAACGATGTTTATGGTCGGCTTTAGGGTCCCTGCAGACTGCAGACTTTTATCGGCCGATAGTTTGGTAGGGGAAAGTCGGCACCCTTCGTACGCGGGGCACATTCATACATTCCTGATAAAACAGAGACGAAAACGCATATGATGATGGCTCTGCGCCTGCGCATAGGTAAATTGACCCCCATTATGCCAGACTCGTGTCTAGAGACACCAATTCTACTTTGGCTTCCGGCCTTCCGCGTTCGCCGCAGTCGCAGTGACTTGGCAAGCAAATTAACCGCTAACATTGAATTTCTGTAGTTTTAAGAAATTTAAGATTCGTGGCTAAATGGCATAAATCCTCATAATAGAAAGTTAATCGAGTTCTACTTAATTGTAGAAATCAATTAGACGGTGATATATTCCATTATAATTGTGCAAATTTATGTAAGGAAAATATCTTTGCTTTGTTGATTAAACGTTAAATTGATACAATAGTGCCATACATTGAAAACATGAACTTTTCAGTAAAATCACTAGGCCAATATCGTTTTCCTGTTTAAAATTCGTTCAAATGAGGATTTGTATACATGATGTTATAAAAATTACTATGTCGGTAACAACTTGATTTTTTTTTGTGTTCCTTTTAGATTATGGTAGTTTTGACGGGAAAATGGTTTTTATGTCCCTATCTTGGTTTTTTATAAAAAAATACTCACCCTTCCGCTAACTTCCGTGCAAAACTCGATTAAATAGCTATAAAATAAGAAATAAGAAATTTCTTACCCCTTATCCCAGGAAGGAAGCATTTACATTTCTTTTAAATAACCCAAAGAATCGCCCCTTTCTGTTTTTTATGATATTCAGGAAAGGTAAAGGTATTTTTCATCGGAAATGAGCATTCTAGAATGATTCATGACAACTTTCATTGGTGGCAAACAAGTTTTCCTCCAATTTGAACACGGTATATTTGGCGTGAATAGGGGTGCAAAGCTAAGCTGTATTTTGGCGTGCACATTTTTCAAAAATATTTCATAGGTTTTGAAAGTGACGTATTTTTTGAACTAGTGACATCACACAGAAAATATTTCAAAATGTTTTTGAGAGTATTTTAACGCCAAAATACAACTTAAATAATAATATCAGGAGAAACGTTAGAAAACTCTGGTTTTAGATTTATTAGTACATGTTTAAATAAAAAACAGAGAAGAAAGTTTACATAAAAATGTGTATAATGGTTATCCTTATTGTTTATGATAGTTTTAAAAGGAAAATGGTTTATATGTCCTTATCTTCGTTTGTCATAAAAAAAATACCTTTCAGCAGTTCCGCTAACTTCCGTGCAAAACTGGCATAGATAGCTATAACATGAGAAAGGTTAAAAAAAAATGAACTAAAATATCAATGAAAACTTTTATTTTTGAAAATGAGTACAAAACTAATCAGTACGCGAGAGATTGATCGTTAATGAGTTACCGATACATTCATTTAAATTGAACTGCCTAAGTAATAACTGAAATATTTTGAATAAAAATAATTGCAAAACACTTCACGTTCAGGATACCATGTCAGGGTTAGCGACAAGAATTTTTTTCTTAGAAATTTAATACCCCGTATCCCAGAAAGGAACCATTTCCAGACCCCTCTTTATGTGAAGTGTTTCTTTAAATAACTCAAAAAATCGCTCCTTTCAGTTTTTTAATGATATTTAGAAAAAGTTTATTCACTGCACTGAAAGAATTGGAGCCCATTCATAATAGCCCACCTCAATTTATTGCAGACAAATGATAAAATGTATTTTTAAGGAGTAGAAACAATAAAAAAATGAAAATTTAATTGATGAATTGAAAATCAAAATTGTGAACAAAGATAAACCTTATATTTAGTACTTACCAGGATGGAATTTTTCCTAACGTGCGCATTTAAATTGCTTTTTTTGGTGAATGTGGTTTTGCATATTTCACATGCCGCAACCATTTTCAATAAAACTTTTCAAAGGACACTACAAAACCCCGGTAGTAACGAAGGAAATAATATTCAAATATTCCGTTGAACAATAATAAACAACTCGCAACTGACAACTCAATGTGCACTGCGCATGCGGAAGGGCGAAAGCCAAAGTAGAATTGGTGCCTCTAGACACAAGTGTATTATGCCAGTGTTATTGCGCGCCAGTCGCACTCGTGATAGTGAACTGAAGAGGAACTTTGTGTTTTTGCACTCGGTAAGTAAATTTTTATCGATGTTTTCGTTAACGATAATGTTCGTATCTGTTGAGTTTTCATACTCAGTATTGTTTCATCAAATAGTGAATATTTTTAAGGCATGTTTGCAGGAACAAAAATAACAAGTTTACTCATTATGAAAAAAAAGAGGGTGTTTTAAATATTTTGGGTTACTGGGGTACTTTCGGACACATTCTTGTGGGGCACATTCGTACATGTACGAAGGTGCCCCAACTTTGACAACAGAAGAATACCTATTTGTTGTGGTTCTTTTCTTTCATATATTTGTTAGAACTCACATCAATTTGATATTGCAGTGCAATGTATTATTATTTACAGAAATATGGTACGAAATTACAAACCAAAAAATACTCGCAGCCAAGCAGTGGATGAAGTTTCCATGCAGTCCGCAATTGACGATGTACTACAAGGACTATTATCATATAGAAAAGCTGCTGATAAGTATAACTTGAAATTGTCCACACTCGAAAGCCGAGTTAAAAAAATTAAGAAAAGTATTGGCAATGATGAGACGAATAAACGTAATTTTACTTCTAAATACACAAGCGTCCAAGTATTTTCTTTGGAGGAAGAAAAATTATTGAATGAATACATCACTAAATGTTGTGAGATGCACTATGGACTTACTACAATTCAGGTTAGGAAACTGGCGTATGAGTATGCTGAGTCTCTGAAGATTAAATATCCAGCCAAATGGAAAGAGAATAAAATGGCTGGAAAAGATTGGATGTATGGATTCCGTAATAGAAATCCACACCTTAGTTTAAGAAAACCAGAGAACACAAGCGTGGCCAGGTCTTTTGCCTTTAACAGAACAGCTGTGACTGAATTCTTCAATAATTTAAAGTCCATTTTTTTAAGATATTCGTTATCGGCTGAAAGAATATTCAATTTTGACGAATCAGGCGTATCGACAGTACTGAGTACTCCAAAAGTCTTGGCTCCGAAAAGTCTAAAGCAAGTCGGACAAATTGTATCCGGAGAAAGGGGCGAACTTGTTACTTTTGGAGGGATTATATCGGCCAGTGGAAATACCATCCCACCACTTTTCGTATTTCCACGGGTTCATTATAAGGATCATTTTCTCGAAGGTGCGCCTGTCGGTAGTCTTGGCGCTGCTAATAGGAGCGGATAGATTAGTGGAGATATATTTTTATCTCTGTTCTGAAACATATTCAAAAACACACTCTCTGCACACAAAACAAACCCATATTATTATTGTGTGACAATCACGAGAGCCATATTACACTGGAAGCGATTAACTATGCGAAAGAAAATGGCATTGTTTATTTATCATTTCCACCACATACCTCTCATCGATTGCAGCCACTCGATGTTAGTGTTTACGGGCCATTCAAATCAAAACTAAAAACTGCCTTCAATAATTGGCATATAATGAACCCTGCCAAAGCATTGACGATATATAATATACCGGCACTCGTAAAAATCGCATTTTTCGAATCATTTACACCAAAAAATATCATCAGTGGGTTCAGTAAACCAGGAATATGGCCCTTCAATGAATTGGCCTTCAGTGATGAAGACTTCGCCCCAACGTGTGTGTATACATCAGACAATAACAGCCCTAATCAGAGCAATTCTGAAGATTCGTTAAGGCCTACACCACAAACCATTGTGGATGATTTCTGCAGAAACTCTTCTTCCTCACTACAAGATTTTATGGAGGTTATGCAAGAATCTACATCTCAAAAGAATAATTCACCCTATGTAAATGCTATTTATGAACTGCAGACTTCTGACACACATACTCATGAAAGAGTATTTCCAGCCAGTCAATCAGTTCAGCAAATTGCAACAAAAAAACTCTTCTAACACCAGAAGCAGTTCGACCATATCCGACTGCTGCGAGAGAAACAAAAACACATAAGGGAAGACGCCGAGGAAAATCACGCATTTATACTGATACGCCAGAAAAAAACTTGATTGAAGACCAACATAATCTAAAAGAACTGAAGAAGTTGGAACAAGAGAAAAGAGCTAGGGCCAAGCAGATGAAACGTTCTCTTGATATGGCTGAACCACAAAGAAAAAAGAAGAAGGCTAAAAACTTGGAAAGTGATGCATCAGAATCTGAAAACTCCGATATAAGCCTGCACGATAGTTCGACTGATGAACAATAGACAAAAAGACTTGAAGACTGATGTTATGCCAGAAAATATTAAAGACGGTTCGTTTATTTTAGTTAAATTCCCGAAGAAAAAATCAATAATTTATTATGTAGGCAAAGTTATGAGTCACTATAGTCAAACAGAATTTAAAGTCTCTTACTTAAGAAAGAAATCAGGTTTATCGTGGACCTTCGTTTTTCCAGATGTTGAAGACATGCACGATGTTTATATCGGTGATATAGAAATGATCCTTCCCGACCCCAAGCCACCATCAGTTTCTACTTCTCGAACTTCGAGACTATTCACATTTCCAGTCGATTTATTTAATTTTAATGTTCACTAGTCATTTATTATGGAGATAGGATTTTTGTTATGCCCATATTGGGCATGTAATATTTATTTTATTTTTTCAAAGAAGTAATATTTTTTGTTGATAAGAAGAAGACTTTATTTATTTTATTTATTTCTGTTGATTTCATGTTATCGACTTAATTACTGAATAAAAAATTTAGGGTTTATTAGCAGTTTTAATCGTTCGTACGATACTACCCCACAGTGTCTGAAAGTACCCCTGTTACTGTATGAAAGTACCCCACTTGTGGGGCAGATTCGTACAAATTTAAGATTATGTTGAATACAGTATTGTGCATTGCATATTGGATAAAATCGCCTGATATTTTTTTTTATCAATGTCAGATATATACACTAATACTTCATACGATTACTTGATTCTACAAATGAAAAGTACGAACAGAAAAAAATAAAAACTGAAAACCGTACGAAGGGTCCCGACCTTCCCCTACTTTGGTCAGTTTCTTAATCAGTATGTGGAGGAATGCATATGCGCACACTACAGCGATTCAGTATCGACCGATTGATGGGCTATCCGATTACATTCAAACTAATCTGTCGGCCAACAGGCCAACTATTGGCCGACTTTTTAATCAGTATTGAGTTGACGCATACATGCCTGCGCGAACATGACGATTGTTCAGTCGGCCGATAGTTCAACAGTCAGTTAAAACTAGTTCCAGAATAGTCGGCCGGCTGTTGGATAGTCTGCGCCCACCAACCAAACTGTTTAATTGGCTCGGTGTGCGCACTTTCAGCCAACCCGACTAAACTATCGGCCGATAAAAAGTCTGCAGTCCGCGGGGGACCTTAAAATAGTTTCTGAAGTTTTCTCTCAAAAGCTTTCTGTGTACTTCGAGAATTGTTCGATTTCAAGGGGAGCAGTTGATCATGCGGCATATTTTCGTTGTCTTCCTCTTCATTTTGACGTAATGAATGTTTCCTTAAAAATTTGTGCAATACATATGCTGCCTTAAAAACATTAATCACACTTTCTACTTTAATTTCAAAAGGTGTTCGAAAAACTCGAAAACGTGAGGCAAGTATACCCAAAGCGCATTCAACCGTTTGGCGTGCTCGCTCTAGTCTGTAATTAAACACCTTGTTTTCAAAATCATCAGTGACACTTCGTTTAGGATATGGTCGCATTAAATTCTCTGATAATGGGAAGTCCTCGTCTCCTACAAACACAAATGGTGTAATAGTATGTAAATTATGATTCAGCATTTTCTTTGACAAAACTAAAAACATTTCCATCACTATATCTCCCTTGTGACCTCAATTATGATGAATTTATAATCTGGGTCGACAACAGCCATTAGCACAATAGAAAAAGTATGTTTATAATTCATATAAGAGGATCCACATGTTTACCGTCAATGACTCCAGTGCAATGCGGAAATTGCCATTTTCTCTCAAAGGAATCTGCAACTGATTTCCACTGTTCTTCAGTTGGTTGTGGTGAATATATTGGTTGCATCAGCTTCCAAATTGCTTCAGATACTTCTCGTACAATGTTTGAAACTGTTCGATCACCCATTCTGTAGCTGTACGCCATACTTTTGTAACCGTTTCTTGTTGCCAAGTATCTGAAAGATGTTTAATATTTATTAATATAAATTAATTTATTGTTGTAGGATCTGAAGCAAAGGCGTTGTGGGAAAAACTACGACATTCATTGAGAGATGCGATTCGAAGACAACAAAAATGTTTCAAAAGTGGAGCAGGTGCGGAAACTATCAAAGAATGGAAATTTCAAAAACAGATGGGATTTCTTTATCCTTATATGGCCAATAAATCAAGAGAAGGAAACCTCCGACAAGACGGTGACACTGAAAACCTAACACAAGATTTTGAAATCCATGTAGAAGCTGCAGAGGTAGACAATGAAAATTTACAGCAAATGAATATCAAGGAGGAGCAACCTGAAAATATGGAGGATGAATACCAACCCAATGCACTTTCAGAAACTGTTCCTACAATGTTATCCACAAAGCGGACGTCAATTGCAACCCCCAAATCAAATAAAAAAATTAAGAATGATAATGTTACTGAACTTTTTGAAAATACTATTGACAAACATGAGGAGAGTAGTGAAGCAAGAACCGAAGAGAGAAAAAATTTGATACAGCAGTTACAACTCACACAAAATGATCCCCTATTTACCTTTTTTTTGGCGATGTACCAATCTACTAAAAGAATGCCATCCTCCTACCAGCACATGATCAAAAATCGTTTATTCAACGAAGTGTCACAAGCAGAAGCCATGTTACTTGGAATAAGTCCTGATGTTCAGCAGCAGCCCAGCCTTGAGCAGCAGCAACCTTAGACTAAATTCAGCAACCAGACGTTACATTCTCTTCCAGTTTCTATTCGGAACAGTTACCATTGAGCCCCTCCGATATCCGTCCGGAAAGAAAACGATTACTCCACAAAGTAGCAGTGGTAACGAGCTGATTAATTTCATCATTACTTTTGCGGAGAAATACTTTAATTAATAAAAATAAAATAAAAGTTGGTTGGAAATATGTTAAAATAAAGTAACCTCAGAAATACACTTAGTTTCTCTTCCGTCCCGATGGGCCTTTATAGCGTTACATCCTTCTGCGCCAATTTCTTTCTTGATGATCTCATGCACTTCAATGAACTGGTCACGGTTCAGCCGAAAATAATTTTTAAATTGTCCGTTCGTAAATTCTTTGGTTGAAGCAAATTCTCCGTGACGTTTTCTTCTTTTTAAGTATAAACTTCTCGCTGCCTTTCTTTTGGTCAGTTGTGAGGTAAAAAATATCATTTCGAACACGAACTCATCTTCCGAATCAAATTCAGAATTGAAGTCAAACAAAAGAGCAGTAGCTATTTCCATTGTGAACCTGTAACCAACTGCGTTATAGCCACAGAACATAAAATATATTATTATTTTTATTTATAGCACAGCCGTCTAAAGTCTATAGACGGCTGTGCTTCTATTAGAGCACTCGATGAGGCCGAGTGGCCCGAGAGCTTAACATTTTGTTCTGAGGGATGAGGCGCCAAATCAGTCTCATTTGTTCTTTTGCCTTCAATTGAAAGCGTTGCTTGCTCGGAAAATATAACAGTTAACTTTTGTTATCAAGTTTGCGTCAATATGTAACTGATGAAATCATCTCCCCTAACTCACATGGCATTTATGAATCTAATCTGAGCTTTCAATGAATACTTCGTTGGGATTCATAAATTTAAAAAAAAACTCTCAAAATATTTGCCTGATGTTCAATGATGAACGTGATGTGAAATGTTTGACAAATTTCTGTGATTATTGTTCACCTACTTTCCACAAACATTTTAGTTGATTTTTACGAACTGCATTACATTTTCTTTCATTCAGTCGTTCGTGAAAATCAACAACTGCTTATGAAAATAAATGTGAACAATAGGTAACTAAGTTTCTTACATATTCTAAGGAGAGGATGAACATTGTAGAGATTCGAGAGAAATTATCAAGCTCAAATCAAGGAAAAAGTGTTGATCTATACTGGCTGAGATATTTTTTTACAAATATGCAAGATAACTTGAATTATATCTCCAATAAAGTTTGAACCTTAGACAAGGTTGTCTAAGTTTTGAACTATTCTTTGAAAACGAGTACTCTGATTTCTCTGATTTCATTTCTTTAGACGGTTTTGCAAGTCTTGTATCTGGATATCTCTCAATCGTTTCAACATAATAACCTTCTGTTCCACCCCCACGTTAAACCGGAAATGAACGCTAGAAATCTGCCATATCTCATTCATTAAACTCCTCTCTCATAAACCACTATTAACTACACAATTAAAAACCTATCTCGGGATGGTATAGTAGGTGTTCAAATTTATTACCAAAATATTTCATTTTCATTATTCATATGTCGGGGGTGATTTATACCGTGCATAGGGCACGCGGGGGTGTCCGAATTGCGGAAATGGGTGATATACCTTTAATGACATATGACATGCATTCGAAAACGAAGGGTCACACAAATTATACCTTCGACCCGATTGTGTGCTATCTGTAATCACCTGCTCCAGGGAGGGATTCGGAATATTTTCTTGAATCTTGTCAAAATGATTGATATGTCTATAAAAGTGTTCATTGACTGGAGATGAAACCTTCAAAAATAATAAAATATGAAAAAAATATAGTATAATGAAACTCACTGGAAAAGGCAAAGAATACAATGGGAATGAGAGGAAAAATAATTTCCGGTTCTAGAAGTGCTGGTGGGCGAGGGTTCAAAACATTTTATTTCGATTTTTCGTCTCATAGAAAAAAATTGAATGGCGAAGTCGTATGTAATGAGAAGATCTACAACTTTTGTTCACACTTTTAAGATAATTTAAAAATTCAGGGGAAGAATTGAAAAAAACGAGTTTTTAATTTTTCATTTTCGTTTCACTAGAATTTTCCCACAAAATTCGGTGAAAACTTACTTTTTAATGACCCGATTATACTGTAATTATTTATATTCAAAATATTAATTTTTTAAACTTATATTGACTTGAAATCTTGAAAACAGCTTCATTTCCAATTGAAAAATTTCACATCTGATTATTTATCAGCGTTTTTGAAAAAATCGTGAAATTTTGGTTCGCTAAAATCTCTTCTCTCTTATTTATTATTATTATTATATATTATATTATATATATGTGGGATTCGTATTTTTATTTATACATTGTATATTATATTCTATGTTGATTCTATGACGTTATGAATAATAACGTAGATGAAGTAGGCGAGAAATAAAAGATGAAGATAGACGTCAATCAGATTTAGAATTAGCAAAGATTATATAGTATAAAGATAGGAAACGACACGACTACAGTGTTTGAGCGCCATCTCTGGGTCAAATGTGAACTAATGTTACTATAGAATGGTTAAAATTCTGGCTCTATGATTATTAGTTTCGAAATCAATATACATGAGAAATGTCATTGATATAAAAAAGTGCCAATCAATTCGTATACACAAATATTATTTTACTTCGAACGGCTTTTCCCGTTAGTGTCGTCTCGAAAAAAGTGGAAAAGAAATGAGTTTGTAGCCTTTAGTTATGCATATTACGAACCAAATAGTGAAACAGGATGATCAACTGGTGTTTTATGGATGTGTGAAGGTGAAGCTATAGCTTGGCTTGATCACGTCAAACATCTGCTGCTATTTCCACGATAGAGGCAGAAATAGAGGCTGATAGTGAAGCTGCACGGAAAATGAAACGGTTAAAGTGACTATTCCAGGAAATGTTTCCGTCAATTCAAACATTGATGGTGGACAACGAAGCTGCAATTGAGCTGAGCCAGAAACTATAATTCCACCGATGCACTAAGTACATATATTCATATTTAATCCATGTATAAATCTTACAATAATATCCTATTATTTCTGTGATATCTTTTATACATTTATAATATAAAATATTACACATAAAATACCGCATGTTATTGATAATGATGGATTTAAAATATATAAAATAACGCATACTAAAGGGGATACGAATTTCGCAACGATTCTTATTACAGTTTTCTTTATATTTTCAATAAAAATTACCGACTTTATAAACAAATTGATCTTCAGTGCCATCTCTGGGTCAAATGTGAACTAAAAAATGTAGTCGTTTTTTAGTACTACGAATGCAGGGCCGTTTCCTATCTTTCTATACTCTATAATCTATGAGAATTAGATTTAGACGTGTTTGTTTAGCAGCTGTATTTCCTCCGAATTTTGTTAGTTGTTTCGTTAATAAACTTTTATATTACAAACCTAGTGGTAGTTTTACAATAACCCTAGACAACGTAAAAAAGCCTACATTTTGGGGGCTCGTCCGGGATTTTGAGAGAATTGTCCGGGATAACGAAACAAATTGTCGATTTGGATGAACAGGAGATCTGAAATATTGTGAGTTTGGATCATTGACGAAGAAGAAGACGAAGATCTGAAGGAAGAAGACGAAGTAGTGCTGCAAGGCGAGGTGTACCCTTTTCACCAAAAGACGTAGATGAAGTCATAGATAACATGAAGTGAGGAGACCCACGACGAGGACTTTCAGACGGAAAGCTGGGGCTTGGGTTCCGAACGACAGGTGGAATTGGTATTGATAGAGTTCGCAGTATCAAGATAGGAAATTTTGCTGCAAGACGAGGTGTACCCTTTCCACTGATGGACGTAGACGAAGTGAGGAGACCCACGGCGAGAACTTTCAGACGGAAAGCTGGGGCTTGGGTTCCGAACGACAGGTGGAATTGGTATTTGTTTTGCAGTATAAAGGTAGGAGACGTACTGACTGAGGGAGGCTTTTCGAAAGGAATTCATCCACATTTGTATTTTTTTTTTTGAGATTGTCAATTGTGTCATTTTGTAAAGGAGTACAGCCACTTAACAAACAACGGTTATAATATTTTTATATTTATACATATTTATTTTATATAGAGTATTTGAAGCTTTGGATGCAACTCGGAACTGAATCCGAGGCGGATTCTCCGTAGGATGGCCGAGTGTGGGATTCGTATTTTTATTTATACATTGTATATTATATTCTATGTTGATTCTATGACGTTATGAATAATAACGTAGATGAAGTAGGCGAGAAATAAAAAAAGAAGATAGACGTCAATCAGATTTAGAATTAGATTTAGACGTGTTTGTTTAAGAGACTGTATTTCCTCCCGATTTTGCTGTTGTTCCGTTAATAAAGTTTTATTCAAATCTCGTGGTAGTTATACATATACCCTAAACAACGTAAAAAAGCCTACATATATATAATTATATATGTATATAATTATTTATTATTATTATTTATTTTTTTTATTACTATATGAAATTTTCTCAGAAAATGCAAAGAACTCTGCTGCAGCTGTTAAACTGGGATGTAACATAGGTATTTAAAGCTGTCTGCCGAAAATATTTTTGATAATGAACAAATTTATGCTCAAAATTTTGATCATAAATTTGTACATTTTTAACCATGTTTTCGTCAGCCAACATTGTCCATGAACATTTATCATAGTAATGTATATCTTTCATGCTATGAGAAAGAAGAGATTTCAACGATAAAAATCCCACAGACCTTTTCAAAAACGTTGATATTTTAACCTGCCTTTTCGATTTCATGTCAACAAAAGGTGAAAATATGAATATATCAATAGAAAAAATTACAGTATGTGGAACATAAATAGGTAAGTTTCCTCTAAATTTCATGAAAAAGTTCTTTGTAAAGATGAAAATTAAAAACCGGAGACTTGGTTCTTTGAAGTTTCACATAAACTTCGACGTTATTCAAAAAGGTGTAAATAAGAAAGGAGAAATTCTTTTTATTACTTATAACTAAGCCATTTATTTCTATGCTTTGGTAATTGTAGTTTTTCCATAAATCGAAATAAACCGTTTTTTAACCTCTAAAACTGATTTCTACCACTTCCCAACCTCAGAATGGCCGTAAATTGTTTTTTCTACAAACGTCACAAAATGACAAGGTTCGCGCATTGGCAAGAATATGCGAAGTGACCCTTTTTTTCATTTCCTTTGTTACTATGACACCGTGCGCGAAGTAATGTGCGAAATACGAACGGAAATAGACGAAGGCTCATTGACGTTCGTAAAATTAAACATATGTTCACGAATCGAATAATCGAATCATTTGAACGAATTAATTGCTTATTCGAGTACATTTCGAGGTCTACGATACTATAAAAATGGATTGATTCAGTATCCCACATCAATCAGATATAAAAAGGGCTTCTATGAATACTTCAAGATCAATTTATTATTCGTTCTTATTCGACTCATGTAAACATAGTGGATGATCCTTTTTGAAAAAATATTCGGAAGGAAGAATCACATCACACAACAAGTAGTCTTTCGTCTTTACAGTTTTGTTTTCGTATGTAAGCCAAGTTTGAAGTATTGAAAGAATTCCTGCCTTGATCAAATCTTTTCAATGAGCCTACTCTCATTTTCTTACATAAAGGATACGTTATCGTTGTCCAGCCAGATTTCAACTACATATTGGAAAAAACTATTGAACTTACCCTCATTTTTTTACATAATGGAAACTGGGGTGAAAAATCACCCTATAGGTGATTTTTGCCTCTGCGGGGCCGTTATCGTTGTTTAGCCAAAATCTTATTGTTCAAAAAATTCCTGCTATGACAGCAGCTTTCGAATGAGCCTACTCTCATTTTCTTCCGTAGGGGATAAGGGGGTGAAAATCACCCCTAAAAGTGATTTTTGCCTCTACGGGGTCGTAATCGTTCTTTAGCCAAAATCTTACTATTGAAAAAAATCCTGCTATGACAACAGTTTTCGAATGAGCCTACTCTCATTTTCTTCCGTAAGGGATAAGGGGTGAAAATCACCCCTAAAAGTGATTTTTGCCTCTACGGGGTCGTTATCGTTCTTTAGCCAAAATCTTACTATTGAAAAAAATCCTGCTATGACAACAGCTTTCGAATGAGCCTACTCTCATTTTCTTCCGTAGGGGATAAGGGGTGAAAATCACCACTGAAAGCGATTTTTGCCTCTACGGGGTCGTTATCGTTCTTTAGCCAAAATATTACTATTGAAAAAAATCCTGCTATGACAACAGCTTTCGAATGAGCCTACTCTCATTTTCTTCCGTAGGGGATAAGGGGGTGAAAATCAGCCCTAAAAGTGATTTTTGCCTCTACGGGGTCGTAATCGTTCTTTAGCCAAAATCTCACTATTGAAAAAAATCCTGCTATGACAACAGTTTTCGAATGAGCCTACTCTCATTTTCTTCCGTAGGGGATAAGGGGGTGAAAATCACCCCTAGAAGTGATTTTTGCCTCTACGGGGTCGTTATCGTTCATTAGCCAAAATCTTACTATTGAAAAAAATCCTGCTATGACAACAGCTTTCGAATGAGCCTACTCTCATTTTCTTCCGTAGGGGATAAGGGGGTGAAAATCACCACTGAAAGCGATTTTTGCCTCTACGGGGTCGTTATCGTTCTTTAGCCAAAATCTTACTATTGAAAAAAATCCTGCTATGACAACAGCTTTCGAATGAGCCTACTCTCATTTTCTTCCGTAGGGGATAAGGGGGTGAAAATCATCCCTAAAAGTGATTTTTGCCTGTACTGGGTCGTTATCGTTTTTAGCCAAAATCTTACTATTGAAAAAAATCCTGCTATGACTGCAGCTTTCAAATGAGCCTACTCTCATTTTCTTCCGTAGGGGATAAGGGGTGAAAATCACTCCTAAAGTGATTTTTGCCTCTACGGGGTCGTTATCGTTTTTTAGCCAAAATCTTACTATTGAAAAAAATCCTGCTATGACTGCAGCTTTCAAATGAGCCTACTCTCATTTTCTTCCGTAGGGGATAAGGGGGTGAAAATCACCCCTAAAAGTGATTTTTGCCTGTACGGGGTCGTTATCGTTTTTAGCCAAAATCTACTATTGAAAAAAATCCTGCTATGACAACAGCTTTCGAATGAGCCTACTCTCATTTTCTTCCGTAGGGGATAAGGGGGTGAAAATCAGCCCTAAAAGTGATTTTTGCCTCTTCGGGGTCGTTATCGTTCTTTAGCCAAAATCTTACTATTAAAAAAATCCTGCTATGACTGCAGCTTTCAAATGAGCCTACTCTCATTTTCTTCCGTAGGGGATAAGAGGGTGAAAATCACCCCTAAAAGTGATTTTTGCCTGTACGGGGTCGTTATCGTTCTTTAGCCAAAATCCTACTATTGAAAAAAATCCTGCTATGACAACAGCTTTCGAATGAGCCTACTCTCATTTTCTTCCGTAGGGGATAAGGGGGTGAAAATCACCCCTAAAAGTGATTTTTGCCTCTACGGGGTCGTTATCGTTTTTTAGCCAAAATCTTACTATTGAAAAAAATCCTGCTATGACTGCAGCTTTCGAATGAGCCTACTCTCATTTTCTTCCGTAGGGGATAAGGGGGTGAAAATCACCCCTAAAAGTGATTTTTGCCTCTACGGGGTCGTTATCGTTTTTTAGCCAAAATCTTACTATTGAAAAAAATCCTGCTATGACTGCAGCTTTCAAATGAGCCTACTCTCATTTTCTTCCGTAGGGGATAAGGGGGTGAAAATCACCCCTGAAAGTGATTTTTGCCTGTACGGGGTCGTTATCGTTTTTTAGCCAAAATCTTACTATTGAAAAAATCCTGCTATGACAACAGCTTTCGAATGAGCCTACTCTCATTTTCTTCCGTAGGGGATAAGGGGGTGAAAATCACCCCTAAAGTGATTTTTGCCTCTACGGGGTCGTTATCGTTCTTTAGCCAAAATCTTACTATTGAAAAAAATCCTGCTATGACAACAGCTTTCGAATGAGCCTACTCTCATTTTCTTCCGTAGGGGATAAGGGGGTGAAAATCACCCCTAAAAGTGATTTTTGCCTCTACGGGGTCGTTATCGTTTTTTAGCCAAAATCTTACTATTGAAAAAAATCCTGCTATGACAACAGCTTTCGAATGAGCCTACTCTCATTTTCTTCCGTAGGGGATAAGGGGGTGAAAATCACCCCTAAAAGTGATTTTTGCCTCTACGGGGTCGTTATCGTTCTTTAGCCAAAATCTTACTATTGCAAAAAATCCTGCTATGACAACAGCTTTCGAATGAGCCTACTTCATTTTCTTCCGTAGGGGATAAGGGGGTGAAAACCACCCCTAAAAGTGATTTTTGCCTCTACGGGGTCGTTATCGTTTTTTAGCCAAAATCTTACTATGGAAAAAAATCCTGCTATGACAACAGCTTTCGAATGAGCCTACTCTCATTTTCTTCCGTAAGGGATAAGGGGGTGAAAATCACCCCTAAAAGTGATTTTTGCCTCTACGGGGTCGTTATCGTTCTTTAGCCAAAATCTTACTATTGAAAAAAATCCTGCTATGACAACAGCTTTCGAATGAGCCTACTCCATTTTCTTCCGTAGGGGATAAGGGGGTGAAAATCACCCCTAAAAGTGATTTTTGCCTCTACGGGGTCGTTATCGTTCTTTAGCCAAAATCTTACTTTGAAAAAAAATCCTGCTATGACTGCAGCTTTCAAATGAGCCTACTCTCATTTTCTTCCGTAGGGGATAAGGGGGTGAAAATCACCCCTAAAAGTGATTTTTGCCTGTACGGGGTCGTTATCGTTCTTTAGCCAAAATCCTTACTATTGAAAAAAATCCTGCTATGACAACAGCTTTCGAATGAGCCTACTCTCATTTTCTTTCGTAGGGGATAAGGGGGTGAAAATCACCCCTAAATGTGATTTTTGCCTCTACGGGGTCGTTATCGTTCTTTAGCCAAAATCTCACTATTGAAAAAAATCCTGCTATGACTGCAGCTTTCAAATGAGCCTACTCTCATTTTCTTCCGTAGGGGATAAGGGGGTGAAAATCACCCCTGAAAGTGATTTTTGCCTGTACGGGGTCGTTATCGTTTTTTAGCCAAAATCTTACTATTGAAAAATATCCTGCTATGACAACAGCTTTCGAATGAGCCTACTCTCATTTTCTTCCGTAGGGGATAAGGGGGTGAAAATCACCCCTAAAAGTGATTTTTGCCTCTACGGGGTCGTTATCGTTCTTTAGCCGAAATCTCACTATTGAAAAAAATCCTGCTATGACTGCAGCTTTCAAATGAGCCTACTATCATTTTCTTCCGTAGGGGATAAGGGGGTGAAAATCACCCCTGAAAGTGATTTTTGCCTGTACGGGGTCGTTATCGTTTTTTAGCCAAAATCTCACTATTGAAAAAAATCCTGCTATGACTGCAGCTTTCAAATAAGCCTACTCTCATTTTCTTCCGTAGGGGATAAGGGGGTGAAAATCACCCCTGAAAGTGATTTTTGCCTCTACGGGGTCGTTATCGTTTTTTAGCCAAAATCTTACTATTGAAAAAAATCCTGCTATGACAACAGCTTTCGAATGAGCCTACTCTCATTTTCTTCCGTAGGGGATAAGGGGGTGAAAATCGCCCCTAAAAGTGATTTTTGCCTCTACGGGGTCGTTATCGTTCTTTAGCCAAAATCTTACTTTTGAAAAAAATCCTGCTATGACTGCAGCTTTCCAATGAGCCTACTCTCATTTTCTTCCGTAGGGGATAAGGGGGTGAAAATAACCCCTGAAAGTGATTTTTGCCTGTACAGGGTCGTTATCGTTTTTTAGCCAAAATCTTATTATTGAAAAAAATCCTGCTATGACAACAGCTTTCGAATGAGCCTACTCTCATTTTCTTCCGTAGGGGATAAGGGGGTGAAAATCACCCCTAAAAGTGATTTTTGCCTCTACGGGGTCGTTATCGTTCTTTAGCCAAAATCTTACTATTGAAAAAAATCCTGCTATGACAACAGCTTTCGAATGAGCCTACTCTCATTTTCTTCCGTAGGGGATAAGGGGGTGAAAATCACCCCTAAAAGTGATTTTTGCCTGTACGGGGTCGTTATCGTTTTTTAGCCAAAATCTTACTATTGAAAAAAATCCTGCTATGACAGCAGCTTTCAAATGAGCCGAATCACAAACCGAATCGCAACGGCCATATTTCAGGTCAAAACGAAGACTGAATCGTAGACTTTTTCTTGAAGATTTTTAACCAGTGATGACTGTCCTTTTCTAGAAACTGTCTTTTTTTGAGAGCTTACTTAAACAGTGCTTTATCATTTTGCGCAAATGTCTGCAATTTTCGAATTTCCGAAAGTGGTCACAAACGATTGTGTTCGTCTCTCTGGTGAAGAATCCGTGGTCAAACTCAATTCTGTCTGTAGGGATCGTCCCATAACTTGAAATTTTCAGGGTGAGTTCGGTTCTCAAATGGCTCGGTTAAGTTCGTTGGCAGTCAAATCGTACAGGGTGTTCCATAAAATAGGTCCATTCAAAATATTTGTTGCTCAATATCTCAGACAAATTGAAACCAATGGAAATGAAACGTTGCTGCCAAATGCAAGATGCTCATAAGCCTCATGCAAAATTTTATGGCCACACAGTGTACAGAACTATTGAAAATTCAATTTGGAACATTGAAACGAAGTAATTTCATATTTCCATAAAAAGATATCCGATTCGAGTAAAATTCATTTTATGAATGGGGATTGACAAACTTAATCCACAATTTCGTGGCCATAGTGTTAACAGAACCGTAGAAAATTCAATTGGAATATTGAAAACAAGAATCTCTATATTTCCATAAAAAAATATTCGATTCGAGTGAAATTTCTTTTGTGAATGTAAACTGATATACTGAATCTTCATGCAAAATTTCGAGGTCATTGTGTTAACAGAACCATAGAAAATTCAATTGGAATGTTGAAAAAAGAATTTTTTTTTCCATAACAGAAGATTCGAGTGAAATTTATTTTGTGAATGAAAACTGATATACTGAATGTTCGTATAAAATTTCAAGAGGATCGTATCATCCGATCCGTAGAATTTTTTTTATATTTTTTAGATATTTAATTTTTTGTATAATATCCAGAATATAGTTGCGACTGTGCTGAGATTCTGCATTTACATATTTGGTATCAATCTCAAGTCCCATATAAAAATTGGAGGTAAAAGTCCTCACCAATAAACGGGCGCTCAAAAGCTCCTGATCAGAGCTTTTTTTAAATTTGTATCCTGTGATATTATGACTTAAGCTCCTTCTGTAAAAGATTTTTTTTTATTTTTGTTATTATCTAAATGAAAAATGAAAATTATTTTCTGTTTTTCTTTGATTCTTTACTTGAAAAATTCCGGTCGAATCTAGGTGAAGTTCGGCCTGATTCGGAGTTCCGGTCGAAAGGTTGGATCTGCCAGAATTTTTATTTCGGTTCGGTTTCGGTTACACCCCTTATGGGTACATTATTAGATATATGAATAAAAAAATAAAAACTCATACTCATCAATTAAATCATTTATGTATAGGGGTATGTGTAATTAAATTGATGAATGAACCGATAAATATATAAAACAATTTATGTATAAAATGATAAAACATTTTATTGATGATAGTTGAAATTATTTGATATTGGAAGAAATAATGATGCTGATTGCATATTACATATATATTTGGTGATAATGAGGTTAGTTCAATCGGCACAAATCACAAATGTCATTTTCTATTTTCTCTTCCTGTTTGATGCCATCTTTCAGTTCTTTTGTAGTTAATAAACATTTCATATGAATCAAACGGTGACAACATTTGCAACGAAAATGATCATTGGCGGTTCCAGAAATTTCGCAGCTGCAAAATAAACAATAATTCTTCATGTCATCTGAACACTCTAGGAGAGTGTCCCTTAAGTATTTTCGGAAATTATTTATGTCACTGTTTTCTGTCATATCATGTCCAAGAGAAAAGCATTTAAAAAAATATATTAAATAGACGCCGCAGTTAAAGTTATCATTTTGTTTAATGTGTTTTGGGATGATTATTTCAAAATTATTCAAATCAATGGATTTGGAAAAGAAAAATTTTTTTATATTTCCCAGGTACGATTTTATGGAAGATTGTTCATTTCCCAATGGATCCATAAACATTATTTGTTTCTCCTTCATAAGTATGAAAAAAATAACATAGTGATTCGATTTGTGTACCGGTAATACCACGTCATCTTTTCCGGAACACAAATTGATGTTGATATTACTGTCAAATGAATTGTTGGATGCTACAATAGAAGCCTTCTCAACAGAAATAATTTGGTATTTATCACCACACAACTTATTAAAGATATTCAGGCAATGGTCAATCACAAAACTACTTAAAAGGTTCGTAGAATTCAGAGTTTCGAAATCGCTGATCAACAACTCTTTGATGGAAAATTTTATATCCCGACTTCTACATACAACATATTCTCTTTTACTCCGCAAAGTTGTATAATAACTTGCATTTTTAACAAGACCATTTGAATAGAATTCCAGATCCAAAACAGATCTCCAAACATTACCGCTGAGTGTGGTTGAACATTCATTTGGAAAAACGTTTTGGGAAGAAGGTAGAACAGATAGAAATATTTCAGAGGTTTATGCATGTTCACCTTGAAAAATTTTTATCCCTGATGATTCTTATTATTCGAATTCCTCCAAATGTGAATATCACAAAATCGCACCAAATACGGTTGGTTATTTCCAAGAGTCCCTGTATTTGATAATAGTATTCATGGGTGGACTTTAAGTTCCCATTTTCTGTCAAGAATTTGAACGGGTGGGTTTCAACTTCTTCATGTCGGGCTGTATATGGACATTTGATCTCAATCAAACCATCCTCGCCAACGAAACCATCAGGTGAACCAGCTAGATACTGGAATTGTGGGTGAATCACTAAACCAGCCATTTTACATACAGTTCCAGTTTTTCTTTCATACAGCATTCTTGCATTTCTTTCGTTCACGATACCATGTTCAATGGCAGCGTTTCTTAATTGCTTATTTTCGGTTATGTTTCTACATATATTTCCATACGTAGTTGGCATATTTGTTTTACCAAATGCCCTACATATTCTGCCGAAAAATGAAGCAGTCACCCTTATTCGTCTCTCCTGTTTCCATAATGCGCATTCTCTCTGCAAAGTGGTTTCCTCTTCTATTTTTTTCAAGTCTAAACAACTTTTAAACAAATTGTTTAGATATGAAGAAAATGCATCGTAAACATTTGATGTGATACAGGGAAAGGTATTTTCTGAAGGAAATGTGTTGGAACAGAGTTCACAAATAAAATCTTCGGAAAAATTCATTTTGCTTTCCGGATCAATACAATGTTGATGGAACCACCGTTTACAGATGCCATTACTACACTGAACCCAGAGTGCAACCTCGTTCAGTATACCTTGACCACAAAATGTACACAGAGTTAGTTCGTCATCTTCATCAGCATAAACTAGTGGTGC
This sequence comes from Propylea japonica, assembly GCA_013421045.1. Taxonomy (NCBI): domain Eukaryota; kingdom Metazoa; phylum Arthropoda; class Insecta; order Coleoptera; family Coccinellidae; genus Propylea; species Propylea japonica. The sequence goes on from CM024246.1 coordinate 36,075,174, forward strand.
TTTTTCAGCCTCAATTCTAGAGTGTTTTTTTAAATGCCGCCCAATAAAATGGGAATCGTACTTCTTTTTTTTCTGCACCAACTTTCTTGTGAGAATTTTCGTCTGTTGAATCAACCTTTGTTAATCTATTTTTCCTTATTTCAAGTTTATTTTCTACCAACAACGCCATAACATCTTCATACAAGATTCTAATGAATCTTGCACATTTGAGATTTTTTTGCCCATTCAATAAATTCATTTTCAGATTTCCAAAATAATTTTCGACCATTGCGTTACTGAGGCGTGGTGAACCTCTCAATAAAAACGAATTCCAAAGTGGACTGAATGGAATGTACTTTGTCAGAATTAAACTCCACAGATCTTTGTTGAAGAAGGGATTTGCAGATCCAACTTTACAATCATCGAGCACAATGTTACCAATTAGCAGTGTGTACCGTTTAAAAAAAGGACTAGATCTCAGTAAACTTTTAGATTCTTCCTCAAAATTTTGAATCGATCTTAAATTTTCCTCAGATGATTCTCCTTTCTGCGAGTTTGACGGAAATTGAGTGAAAATTGCAGCAATAATTTTCTCAGATTCCTCAACGGTCCCAACGTAGAATTGAGAGTTTAATAAAACATATAATTTTTCGATGAATAAATCGAATGTTGCCAATTCCGAAATTTGCATGGCTGCTGCCACAGCATCTTTGAGGTAATTCTTCTGGGTGTTGTTTTTCGCGACTTTATCTATATCTGAACATGCCATCTTCATGAAATGAGCGCAACATAGATGAATCGTAACAGAAGGTGGATCAGTTGAGTGTTCCAGGAAATTATAGCAATTTTTCAGATATTCTTGCAAAGTACATCTGTTGAAAGCCTTACACATAGCGTGCAAAGAAGCAAAAGAAAAATCCGAAACAACCTTCGAAAATGCTGGCCAGTGATTCAGTTTTTCACATGCGTACCTGAAATCACTTAGTAATTTGAAAATTGTGTTGGAATCATGAATAGCAGATACCATGGAAAATATTGGAAAGACTCTTCCGACTTTCTGAAGACGTATGACAGCTGTATAGAAGTAAATTCGTTTGCAGGCTATTGGTTTTCGAACTACACTACCAGTAGCATCGAAGAATACCGTTGGCAATTCATCACCATTATGCTGTGATTTCAGGACCTGAATCTGATCTGCACAAAATAGTTTCACATTAAATGGCAAGCTGATTTCCTGAATAAACGAATGATGATCCTTTTGCATACTGAAAACATCTAGAATATCATCAGTATTGTTATCATATTCACACAGCTTTTCTGAGCGGATTTTTCGGAAAACAGTATCTGACTTTATATCGTGCAAATTTTTTCCTTCTTGAATAATTGGGATATTTGCTTTTTTTAAAATATCTTTCTTCAACGTCAAAGGTTTGATAAGTGATAATTTCTCTCTCAATAAACTCCTTTCAATACCACGCACTTGTGATGTACAAAAGTTGGGATGGCAAAAATTAATGATACTGCTATACACCATAACATTTTTTTCGGTAATTGAAATTATGATTTTGAATTTTTTGCAGCGGCCTTCATTTTGCTTGCATTTTGCTAGGATAGTAAATTCATTCTTTTTTTTGTTCCACCAATAATCTTTGAAAACTATTATGCAAACATTATTTACATATTTACGAATCCTGTTTCTCAAGATGAGGGGATAGAATCGTTTAGATAGTTTGTTATTTTCATATATTAATTTGAGCACATTGGGTTCTAGTCTGAATGAGCCTTCAAAGATAACACAGTCCTTGAAGCTGTATGCCGACCCATCGAACATTATATTTTTCGAATCTGACGGTAAAATTTTTAAATTCGTTTCACCAGGTGTAGATAAATTGAGTATATCGACCGGTATTGATTCGCTTCCCTTAGGTGTTCGATCTGTAATACATCCGGAAACAACGTTTTCATCAACTTCACTGAATGAGATGTTTTTCGCGTTTTCAATTGTATCAGGAGTTGAATGGGAAACATTTGAGAGTATATAATTTTTATCAATGTTTTCATGGTCCTGTTCAATTTTGGAATCCTCCGAATCATTTGAAAAGCCACAATTCTTCAGGTTGTTTGCTTCAATAGCATCATCAATGGATAATCGAGGGCTGGGCTCATATTCCACGTCGATATTTTTTGCCAAGTTCCTTCATTGGTTATAAAGTTTCTTACGATTTTGTGAAGTGTTTTTTATGGATAACAATTCGCAAAACTTCGAATATACGGAATTTACATTTCGATAAGAAGGACAAACAGCGTGAATGGGAACATTGCATTGTCTTATAATTTCATTCAAACTTATATTACTTTCTTTATTGATATCCTTTCCATTTAAGAAAACACGAAATGACCTCTCATTCAAAATTCTGGTTACTACACTACGGTAACCAAAATTGGTCCCTTTAAGTTTGAGGGTAATGTTGTCAATCAATGCATCATCAATGGAAACGTTTGAATCTAACGAACAATTTTGACTCGTTATTTCTGTATGTATAATATTGAAAGCTTGATTTCGAGTCAATTTTTTTATATACATTCTCAGTGTTTATTGAATAATAAAATAAATCGCAAACTTTCGTGACGAGGACTAAAATTGCCAACTGCTCTACTGCTGAAGAAGATCGGATAATTTGATTGGACAGAAATGAGGCATGTAATAATTCAACAAAGAGGAATTCTGTTTTCAATGAATAAAATGAACAAATTGCAGTACGACTGAAATAATAACAACTAGTTACTGATTATTCGAAAAATGAACTTACAGAACTCAACGATTTGCCGAACTTTCAGAGTACCAACAGTGCGGTCAAATTCTGAATGGAAAAAAAAACACAATTCGTTATCTAAAACAAAAAAGGAATATAAAAAAGAAACAAACTAGAAAATTGATTTTTTTAATGCTCTGATGGTGATATCAACGATTGCTTGATGATATATTTCTTATAACTACAGAACAGAACGATTAATAAAATTATTAACTTGAAAAATCATATGAGCAAAAACAAAACACAACTACTCGAGAGAAATATGAACTCAAAAATTGAACAAATGTCGTTTCAAAAGTGTTATTGATATGAACTAATGCTAAAAGATGAAGGGCGATTATCCAGAGAACAGATCGATATCGAACAAAATTAACAAAACAAAAGCGGTTTAAAATCAAATAAGGCACGAGAAAACACAACTTCTCAAAAGAAATGGTCAACTCAAAAATTTAACAAATTTCGTTTCAGGAGTGTTGGGGATATCAACTTATGCTGATAGATAAAGGTCGTATATCTAGAGAACAAATCGATATAGAACAAAATCAACAAGAACAAAAGCGGTTTAAAATCAAATAAGGAACAAGAAAACACAACTTCCCGAAAGAAATGGTCAACTCAAAAATTTTACAAATTTCGTTTCAAGAGTGTTAGGGATATCAACTTATGCTGATAGATAAAGGTCGTATATCTAGAGAACAAATCGATATAGAACAAAATCAACAAGAACAAAAGCGGTTTTAAAATCAAATAAGGAACAAGAAAACACAACTTCCGAAAGAAATGGTCAACTCAAAAATTTAACAAATTTCGTTTCAAGAGTGTTAGGGATATCAACTTATGCTGATAGATAAAGGTCGTATATCTAGAGAACAAATCGATATAGAACAAAATCAACAAGAACAAAAGCGGTTTAAAATCAAATAAGGAACAAGAAAACACAACTTCCGAAAGAAATGGTCAACTCAAAAATTTAACAAATTTCGTTTCAAGAGTGTTAGGGATATCAACTTATGCTGATAGATAAAGGTCGTATATCTAGAGAACAAATCGATATAGAACAAAATCAACAAGAACAAAAGCGGTTTAAAATCAAATAAGGAACAAGAAAACACAACTTCCGAAAGAAATGGTCAACTCAAAAATTTTACAAATTTCGTTTCAAGAGTGTTAGGGATATCAACTTATGCTGATAGATAAAGGTCGTATATCTAGAGAACAAATCGATATAGACAAAATCAACAGAACAAAAGCGGTTTAAAATCAAATAAGGAACAAGAAAACACAACTTCCGAAAGAAATGGTCAACTCAAAAATTTTACAAATTTCGTTTCAAGAGTGTTAGGGATATCAACTTATGCTGATAGATAAAGGTCGTATATCTAGAGAACAAATCGATATAGAACAAAATCAAAGAACAAAAGCGGTTTAAAATCAAATAAGGAACAAGAAAAACACAACTTCCGAAAGAAATGGTCAACTCAAAAATTTTACAAATTTCGTTTCAAGAGTGTTAGGGATATCAACTTATGCTGATAGATAAAGGTCGTATATCTAGAGAACAAATCGATATAGAACAAAATCAACAAGAACAAAAGCGGTTTAAAATCAAATAAGGAACAAGAAAACACAACTTCCCGAAAGAAATGGTCAACTCAAAAATTTTACAAATTTCGTTTCAAGAGTGTTAGGGATATCAACTTATGCTGATAGATAAAGGTCGTATATCTAGAGAACAAATCGATATAGAACAAAATCAACAAGAACAAAAGCGGTTTAAAATCAAATAAGGAACAAGAAAACACAACTTCCCGAAAGAAATGGTCAACTCAAAAATTTACAAATTTCGTTTCAAGAGTGTTAGGGATATCAACTTATGCTGATAGATAAAGGTCGTATATCTAGAGAACAAATCGATATAGAACAAAATCAACAAGAACAAAAGCGGTTTAAAATCAAATAAGGAACAAGAAAACACAACTTCCCGAAAGAAATGGTCAACTCAAAAATTTTACAAATTTCGTTTCAAGAGTGTTAGGGATATCAACTTATGCTGATAGATAAAGGTCGTATATCTAGAGAACAAATCGATATAGAACAAAATCAACAAGAACAAAAGCGGTTTAAAATCAAATAAGGAACAAGAAAACACAACTTCCCGAAAGAAATGGTCAACTCAAAAAATTAAAAATTTCGTTTCAAGAGTGTTAGGGATATCAACTTATGCTGATAGATAAAGGTCGTATATCTAGAGAACAAATCGATATAGAACAAAATCAACAGGAACAAAAGCGGTTTAAAATCAAATAAGGAACAAGAAAACACAACTTCCGAAAGAAATGGTCAACTCAAAAATTTTACAAATTTCGTTTCAAGAGTGTTAGGGATATCAACTTATGCTGATAGATAAAGGTCGTATATCTAGAGAACAAATCGATATAGAACAAAATCAACAGGAACAAAAGCGGTTTTAAATCAAATAAGGAACAAGAAAACACAACTTCCGAAAGAAATGGTCAACTCAAAAATTTTACAAATTTCGTTTCAAGAGTGTTAGGGATATCAACTTATGCTGATAGATAAAGGTCGTATATCTAGAGAACAAATCGATATAGAACAAAATCAACAAGAACAAAAGCGGTTTAAAATCAAATAAGGAACAAGAAAACACAACTTCCCGAAAGAAATGGTCAACTCAAAAATTTTACAAATTTCGTTTCAAGAGTTTGGGGATATCAACTTATGCTGATAGATAAAGGTCGTATATCTAGAGAACAAATCGATATAGAACAAAATCAACAAGAACAAAGCGGTTTAAAATCAAATAAGGAACAAGAAAACACAACTTCCGAAAGAAATGGTCAACTCAAAAATTTTACAAATTTCGTTTCA
>CM024246.1:36080954-36223748 GCA_013421045.1 Propylea japonica
TGGGGATATCAACTTATGCTGATAGATAAAGGTCGTATATCTAGAGAACAAATCGATATAGAACAAAATCAACAGGAACAAAAGCGGTTTAAAATCAAATAAGGAACAAGAAAACACAACTTCCCGAAAGAAATGGTCAACTCAAAAATTTAACAAATTTCGTTTCAGGAGTGTTGGGGATATCAACTTATGCTGATAGATAAAGGTCGTATATCTAGAGAACAAATCGATATAGAACAAAATCAACAGGAACAAAAGCGGTTTAAAATCAAATAAGGAACAAGAAAACACAACTTCCCGAAAGAAATGGTCAACTCAAAAATTTTACAAATTTCGTTTCAAGAGTGTTATAGGGATATCAACTTATGCTGATAGATAAAGGTCGTATATCTAGAGAACAAATCGATATAGAACAAATCAACAAGAACAAAAGCGGTTTAAAATCAAATAAGGAACAAGAAAACACAACTTCCCGAAAGAAATGGTCAACTCAAAAATTTTACAAATTTCGTTTCAAGAGTGTTATAGGGATATCAACTTTGCTGATAGATAAAGGTCGTATATCTAGAGAACAAATCGATATAGAACAAAATCAACAGGAACAAAAGCGGTTTAAAATCAAATAAGGAACAAGAAAACACAACTTCCCGAAGAAATGGTCAACTCAAAAATTTACAAATTTCGTTTCAAGAGTGTTAGGGATATCAACTTATGCTGATAGATAAAGGTCGTCGTATCTAGAGAACAAATCGATATAGAACAAAATCAACAAGAACAAAAGCGGTTAAAATCAAATAAGGAACAAGAAAACACAACTTCCCGAAAGAAATGGTCAACTCAAAAATTAATACAAATTTCGTTTCAAGAGTGTTATAGGGATATCAACTTATCTGATAGATAAAGGTCGTATATCTAGAGAACAAATCGATAGAGAACAAAATCAACAGAAACAAAAGCGGTTTAAAATCAAATAAGGAACAAGAAACACAACTTCCCGAAAGAAATGGTCAACTCAAAAATTTAACAAATTTCGTTTCAGGAGTGTTGGGGATATCAACTTATGCTGATAGATAAAGGTCGTATATCTAGAGAACAAATCGATATAGAACAAAATCAACAGGAACAAAAGCGGTTTAAAATCAAATAAGGAACAAGAAAACACAACTTCCCGAAAGAAATGGTCAACTCAAAAATTTTACAAATTTCGTTTCAAGAGTGTTATAGGGATATCAACTTATGCTGATAGATAAAGGTCGTATATCTAGAGAACAAATCGATATAGAACAAAATCAACAGGAACAAAAGCGGTTTAAAATCAAATAAGGAACAAGAAAACACAACTTCCGAAAGAAATGGTCAACTCAAAAATTTAACAAATTTCGTTTCAGAGTGTTGGGGATATCAACTTATGCTGATAGATAAAGGTCGAATATCTAGAGAACAAATCGATATAGAACAAAATCAACAGGAACAAAAGCGGTTTAAAATCAAATAAGGAACAAGAAAACACAACTTCCCGAAAGAAATGGTCAACTCAAAATTTTACAAATTTCGTTTCAAGAGTGTTATAGGGTATCAACTTATGCTGATAGATAAAGGTCGTATATCTAGAGAACAAATCGATATAGAACAAAATCAACAGAACAAAAGCGGTTTAAAATCAAATAAGGAACAAGAAAACACAACTTCCCGAAAGAAATGGTCAACTCAAAATTTTACAAATTTCGTTTCAAGAGTGTTAGGGATATCAACTTATGCTGATAGATAAAGGTCGTATATCTAGAGAACAATCGATATAGAACAAAATCAACAGAACAAAAGCGGTTTAAAATCAAATAAGGAACAAGAAAACACAACTTCCCGAAAGAAATGGTCAACTCAAAATTTTAACAATTTCGTTTCACGAGTGTTGGGGATATCAACTTATGCTGATAGATAAAGGTCGTATATCTAGAGAACAAATCGATATAGAACAAAATCAACAAGAACAAAAGCGGTTTAAAATCAAATAAGGACAAGAAAACACAACTTCCCGAAAGAAATGGTCAACTCAAAAATTTTACAAATTTCGTTTCAAGAGTGTTAAGCAGCGTCCACACTATGCCGGGCGAGGCCGAGCGGGCTGACCCGGGCCTAAGCCGGGTTGTTGTGGACGCCCCGGGCGGCTTAAAAGCCGGCCCGAGCCAGCCGATCCCAACCCGCAGAAAGTAGGTACAGATCAAAGAATGGCCAACGAGCGAACGAAATATGTATTGGGACGTGCCGAGCGGCACCGGGCGGCTTTAGTTACAATTGAATTGTCGAATATAGGTGATATAACCCGGGCGGCCTCGTTTTCGGTGTGGACGTCGTGCCGCCCGAACGAACCCCCCCCGGCTTGGCCGCCCGGGTCAGCCCGCCCGGCCTCGCCGGCATACTCCGGATAGTATGTTGACGCTGCTTTAGGGATATCAACTTATGCTGATAGATAAAGGTCGTATATCTAGAGAACAAATCGATATAGAACAAAATCAACAGGAACAAAAGCGGTTTAAAATCAAATAAGGAACAAGAAAACACAACTTCCCGAAAGAAATGGTCAACTCAAAAATTTTACAAATTTCGTTTCAAGAGTGTTAGGGATATCAACTTATGCTGATAGATAAAGGTCGTATATCTAGAGAACAAATCGATATAGAACAAAATCAACAGGAACAAAAGCGGTTTAAAATCAAATAAGGAACAAGAAAACACAACTTCCCGAAAGAAATGGTCAACTCAAAAATTTTACAAATTTCGTTTCAAGAGTGTTAGGGATATCAACTTATGCTGATAGATAAAGGTCGTATATCTAGAGAAACAAATCGATATAGAACAAAATCAACAGAACAAAAGCGGTTTAAAATCAAATAAGGAACAAGAAACACAACTTCCCGAAAGAAATGGTCGACTCAAAAATTTACAAATTTCGTTTCAAGAGTGTTAACGGATATCAACTAATGCTGATAGATAAAAGTCGAATATCTAGAGAACAAATCGATATAGAACAAATCAAAAAGAACAGAAGCGGTTTAAAATCAAATAAGTTTAAAATTCATCAATACAATGATAACGACCCCGTAGAGGCAAAATCACTTTTAGGGGTGATTTTCTCCCCCTTATCCCCTACGGAAGTGAATGAGAGTAGGCTCATTTGAAAGCTGCAGTCATAGCAGGATTTTTTTCAATAGTAAGATTTTGGCTAAAAACCGATAACGACCCAGTACAGGCAAAAATCACTTTTAGGGGTGATTTTCACCCCCGTATCCCCTATGGAAGAAAATGAGAGTAGGCTCATTCGAAAGCTGTTGTCATAGCAGGATTTTTTTCAATAGTAAGATTTTGGCTAAAGAACGATAACGACCCCGTAGAGGCAAAAATCACATTTAGGGGTGATTTTCACCCCCTTATCCCCTACGGAAGAAAATGAGAGTAGGCTCATTTGAAAGCTGTTGTCATAGCAGGATTTTTTTCAATAGTAAGATTTTGGCTAAAGAACGATAACGACCCCGTAGAGGCAAAAATCACATTTAGGGTGATTTTCACCCCCTTATCCCCTACGGAAGAAAATGAGAGTAGGCTCATTGAAAGCTGTTGTCATAGCAGGATTTTTTTTCAATAGTAAGATTTTGGCTAAAAACGATAACGACCCCGTACAGGCAAAAATCACTTTCAGGGGTGATTTTCACCCCCTTATCCCCTACGGAAGAAAATGAGAGTAGGCTCATTTGAAAGCTGCAGTCATAGCAGGATTTTTTTCAATAGTAAGATTTTGGCTAAAAAACGATAACGACCCCGTAGAGGCAAAAATCACTTTTAGGGGTGATTTTCACCCCCTTATCCCCTACGGAAGAAAATGAGAGTAGGCTCATTTGAAAGCTGCAGTCATAGCAGGATTTTTTTCAATAGTAAGATTTTGGCTAAAAAACGATAACGACCCGTAGAGGCAAAAATCACTTTTAGGGGTGATTTTCACCCCCCTATCCCCTACGGAAGAAAATGAGAGTAGGCTCATTTGAAAGCTGCAGTCATAGCAGGATTTTTTTCAATAGTAAGATTTTGGCTAAAAAACGATAACGACCCCGTAGAGGCAAAAATCACTTTTAGGGTGATTTTCACCCCCTTATCCCCTACGGAAGAAAATGAGAGTAGGCTCATTCGAAAGCTGTTGTCATAGCAGGATTTTTTTCAATAGTGAGATTTTGGCTAAAAAACGATAACGACCCGTAGAGAGGCAAAAATCACTTTTAGGGGTGATTTTCACCCTCTTATCCCCTACGGAAGAAAATGAGAGTAGGCTCATTCGAAAGCTGTTGTCATAGCAGGATTTTTTCAATAGTAGGATTTTGGCTAAAAACGATAACGACCCCGTACAGGCAAAAATCACTTTTAGGGGTGATTTTCACCCCCTTATCCCCTACGGAAGAAAATGAGAGTAGGCTCATTTGAAAGCTGCAGTCATAGCAGGATTTTTTCAATAGTAAGATTTTGGCTAAAAACGATAAACGACCCCGTAGAGGCAAAAATCACTTTTAGGGGTGATTTTCACCCCCTTATCCCCTACGGAAGAAAATGAGAGTAGGCTCATTCGAAAGCTGTTGTCATAGCAGGATTTTTTTCAATAGTAGGATTTTGGCTAAAAAACGATAACGACCCCGTACAGGCAAAAATCACTTTTAGGGGTGATTTTCACCCCCTTATCCCCTACGGAAGAAAATGAGAGTAGGCTCATTTGAAAGCTGCAGTCATAGCAGGATTTTTTTCAATAGTAAGATTTTGGCTAAAAAACGATAACGACCCCGTAGAGGCAAAAATCACTTTTAGGGGTGATTTTCACCCCCTTATCCCCTACGGAAGAAAATGAGAGTAGGCTCATTCGAAAGCTGTTGTCATAGCAGGATTTTTTCAATAGTAGGATTTTGGCTAAAAACGATAACGACCCCGTACAGGCAAAAATCACTTTTAGGGGTGATTTTCACCCCTTATCCCCTACGGAAGAAAATGAGAGTAGGCTCATTTGAAAGCTGCAGTCATAGCAGGATTTTTTTCAATAGTAAGATTTTGGCTAAAGAACGATAACGACCCCGTAGAGGCAAAAATCACTTTAGGGGTGATTTTCACCCCCTTATCCCCTACGGAAGAAAATGAGAGTAGGCTCATTCGAAAGCTGTTGTCATAGCAGGATTTTTTTCAATAGTAGATTTTGGCTAAAGAACGATAACGACCCCGTAGAGGCAAAAATCACATTTAGGGGTGATTTTCACCCCCTTATCCCCTACGGAAGAAAATGAGAGTAGGCTCATTTGAAAGCTGTTGTCATAGCAGGATTTTTTTCAATAGTAAGATTTTGGCTAAAAAACGATAACGACCCCGTACAGGCAAAAATCACTTTCAGGGGTGATTTTCACCCCCTTATCCCTACGGAAGAAAATGAGAGTAGGCTCATTTGAAAGCTGCAGTCATAGCAGGATTTTTTTCAATAGTAAGATTTTGGCTAAAAAACGATAACGACCCCGTAGAGGCAAAAATCACTTTAGGGGTGATTTTCACCCCCTTATCCCCTACGGAAGAAAATGAGAGTAGGCTCATTTGAAAGCTGCAGTCATAGCAGGATTTTTTCAATAGTAAGATTTTGGCTAAAAAACGATAACGACCCCGTAGAGGCAAAAATCACTTTTAGGGGTGATTTTCACCCCCTTATCCCCTACGGAAGAAAATGAGAGTAGGCTCATTTGAAAGCTGCAGTCATAGCAGGATTTTTTTCAATAGTAAGATTTTGGCTAAAAACGATAACGACCTCGTAGAGGCAAAAATCACTTTTAGGGGTGATTTTCACCCCCTTATCCCCTACGGAAGAAAATGAGAGTAGGCTCATTCGAAAGCTGTTGTCATAGCAGGATTTTTTTCAATAGTGAGATTTGGCTAAAAAACGATAACGACATCGTAGAGGCAAAAATCACTTTTAGGGTGATTTTCACCCCTTATCCCCTACGGAAGAAAATGAGAGTAGGCTCATTCGAAAGCTGTTGTCATAGCAGGATTTTTTTCAATAGTAGGATTTTGGCTAAAAAACGATAACGACCCCCGTACAGGCAAAAATCACTTTTAGGGGTGATTTTCACCCCCTTATCCCCTACGGAAGAAAATGAGAGTAGGCTCATTTGAAAGCTGCAGTCATAGCAGGATTTTTTTCAATAGTAAGATTTTGGCTAAAAAACGATAACGACCCCGTAGAGGCAAAATCACTTTTAGGGGTGATTTTCACCCCCTTATCCCCTACGGAAGAAAATGAGAGTAGGCTCATTCGAAAGCTGTTGTCATAGCAGGATTTTTTTCAATAGTAGGATTTTGGCTAAAAAACGATAACGACCCCGTACAGGCAAAAATCACTTTTAGGGGTGATTTTCACCCCCTTATCCCCTACGGAAGAAAATGAGAATAGGCTCATTTGAAAGCTGCAGTCATAGCAGGATTTTTTTCAATAGTAAGATTTTGGCTAAAAAACGATAACGACCCCGTAGAGGCAAAAATCACTTTTAGGGGTGATTTTCACCCCCTTATCCCCTACGGAAGAAAATGAGAGTAGGCTCATTCGAAAGCTGTTGTCATAGCAGGATATTTTTCAATAGTAGGATTTTGGTTAAAGAACGATAACGACCCCGTACAGGCAAAAATCACTTTTAGTGGTGATTTTCACCCTCTTATCCCCTACAGAAGAAAATGAGAGTAGGCTCATTTGAAAGCTGCAGTCATAGCAGGATTTTTTTCAATAGTAAGATTTTGGCTAAAAAACGATAACGACCCCGAAGAGGCAAAAATCACTTTTAGGGTGAAATTTTCACCCCTTATCCCCTACGGAAGAAAATGAGAGTAGGCTCATTCGAAAGCTGTTGTCATAGCAGGATTTTTTTCAATAGTAGGATTTTGGCTAAAGAACGATAACGACCCCGTACAGGCAAAAATCACTTTTAGGGGTGATTTTCACCCTCTTATCCCCTACGGAAGAAAATGAGAGTAGGCTCATTTGAAAGCTGCAGTCATAGCAGGATTTTTTTCAATAGTAAGATTTTGGCTTAAGAACGATAACGACCCTAAGAGGCAAAAATCACTTTTAGGGGTGATTTTCACCCCCTTATCCCCTACGGAAGAAAATGAGAGTAGGCTCATTCGAAAGCTGTTGTCATAGCAGGATTTTTTTCAATAGTAGAGATTTGGCTAAAGAACGATAACGACCCCGTAGAGGCAAAAATCACTTTTAGGGGTGATTTTCACCCCCTTATCCCCTACGGAAGAAAATGAGAGTAGGCTCATTTGAAAGCTGTTGTCATAGCAGGATTTTTTTCAATCGTAAGATTTTGGCTAAAAAACGATAACGACCCCGTACAGGCAAAAATCACTTTTAGGGGTGATTTTCACCCCCTTATCCCCTACGGAAGAAAATGAGAGTAGGCTCATTTGAAAGCTGTGTCATAGCAGGATTTTTTTCAATAGTGAGATTTTGGCTAAAAAACGATAACGACCCCGTAGAGGCAAAAATCACTTTTAGGGTGATTTTCACCCCCTTATCCCCTACGGAAGAAATGAGAGTAGGCTCATTCGAAAGCTGTTGTCATAGCAGGATTTTTTTCAATAGTCGATTTTGGCTAAAGAACGATAACGACCCCGTACAGGCAAAAATCACTTTTAGGGGTGATTTTCACCCCCTTATCCCCTACGGAAGAAATGAGAGTAGGCTCATTCGAAAGCTGTTGTCATAGCAGGATTTTTTTCAATAGTAGATTTTGGCTAAAGAACGATAACGACCCCGTACAGGCAAAAATCACTTTTAGGGGTGATTTTCACCCCCTTATCCCCTACGGAAGAAAATGAGAGTAGGCTCATTTGAAAGCTGCAGTCATAGCAGGATTTTTTTCAATAGTAAGATTTTGGCTAAAAAACGATAACGACCCCGTAGAGGCAAAAATCACTTTTAGGGGTGATTTTCACCCCCTTATCCCCTACGGAAGAAAATGAGAGTAGGCTCATTCGAAAGCTGTTGTCATAGCAGGATTTTTTTCAATAGTAGGATTTTGGCTAAAAAACGATAACGACCCCGTACAGGCAAAAATCACTTTTAGGGGTGATTTTCACCCCCTTATCCCCTACGGAAGAAAATGAGAGTAGGCTCATTCGAAAGCTGTTGTCATAGCAGGATTTTTTTCAATAGTAGGATTTTGGCTAAAAAACGATAACGACCCCGTACAGGCAAAAATCACTTTTAGGGGTGATTTTCACCCCCTTATCCCCTACGGAAGAAAATGAGAGTAGGCTCATTCGAAAGCTGTTGTCATAGCAGGATTTTTTTCAATAGTAGGATTTTGGCTAAAAAACGATAACGACCCCGTACAGGCAAAAATCACTTTTAGGGGTGATTTTCACCCCCTTATCCCCTACGGAAGAAAATGAGAGTAGGCTCATTCGAAAGCTGTTGTCATAGCAGGATTTTTTTCAATAGTAGGATTTTGGCTAAAAAACGATAACGACCCCGTACAGGCAAAAATCACTTTTAGGGCTGATTTTCACCCCTTATCCCCTACGGAAGAAAATGAGAGTAGGCTCATTCGAAAGCTGTTGTCATAGCAGGATTTTTTTTCAATAGTAGGATTTTGGCTAAAAAACGATAACGACCCCGTACAGGCAAAAATCACTTTTAGGGTGATTTTCACCCCCTTATCCCCTACGGAAGAAAATGAGAGTAGGCTCATTTGAAAGCTGCAGTCATAGCAGGATTTTTTCAATAGTAAGATTTTGGCTAAAAAACGATAACGACCCCGTAGAGGCAAAAATCACTTTTAGGGGTGATTTTCACCCCCTTATCCCCTACGGAAGAAAATGAGAGTAGGCTCATTTGAAAGCTGCAGTCATAGCAGGATTTTTTTCAATAGTAAGATTTTGGCTAAAAAACGATAACGACCCAGTACAGGCAAAAATCACTTTTAGGGGTGATTTTCACCCCCTTATCCCCTACGGAAGAAAATGAGAGTAGGCTCATTCGAAAGCTGTTGTCATAGCAGGATTTTTTTCAATAGTAAGATTTTGGCTAAAGAACGATAACGACCCCGTAGAGGCAAAAATCACTTTTAGTGGTGATTTTCACCCCCTTATCCCCTACGGAAGAAAATGAGAGTAGGCTCATTCGAAAGCTGTTGTCATAGCAGGATTTTTTTCAATAGTAAGATTTTGGCTAAAGAACGATAACGACCCCGTAGAGGCAAAAATCACTTTTAGGGGTGATTTTCACCCCCTTATCCCCTACGGAAGAAACTGAGAGTAGGCTCATTCGAAAGCTGTTGTCATAGCAGGATTTTTTTCAATAGTCGGATTTTGGCTAAAGAACGATAACGACCCCGTACAGGCAAAAATCACTTTTAGGGGTGATTTTCACCCCCTTATCCCCTACGGAAGAAACTGAGAGTAGGCTCATTCGAAAGCTGTTGTCATAGCAGGATTTTTTTCAATAGTCGGATTTTGGCTAAAGAACGATAACGACCCCGTACAGGCAAAAATCACTTTTAGGGGTGATTTTCACCCCCTTATCCCCTACGGAAGAAAATGAGAATAGGCTCATTTGAAAGCTGCAGTCATAGCAGGATTTTTTTCAATAGTAAGATTTTGGCTAAAAACGATAACGACCCCGTAGAGGCAAAAATCACTTTTAGGGGTGATTTTCACCCCCTTATCCCCTACGGAAGAAAATGAGAGTAGGCTCATTCGAAAGCTGTTGTCATAGCAGGATTTTTTTCAATAGTAGGATTTTGGCTAAAAAACGATAACGACCCCGTACAGGCAAAAATCACTTTTAGGGGTGATTTTCACCCCCTTATCCCCTACGGAAGAAAATGAGAGTAGGCTCATTCGAAAGCTGTTGTCATAGCAGGATTTTTTTCAATAGTAGGATTTTGGCTAAAGAACGATAACGACCCCGTACAGGCAAAAATCACTTTTAGGGGTGATTTTCACCCCCTTATCCCCTACGGAAGAAAATGAGAGTAGGCTCATTCGAAAGCTGTTGTCATAGCAGGATTTTTTTCAATAGTAGGATTTTGGCTAAAGAACGATAACGACCCCGTACAGGCAAAAATCACTTTTAGGGGTGATTTTCACCCTCTTATCCCCTACGGAAGAAAATGAGAGTAGGCTCATTCGAAAGCTGTTGTCATAGCAGGATTTTTTTCAATAGTAGGATTTTGGCTAAAAAACGATAACGACCCCGTACAGGCAAAAATCATTTTTAGGGCTGATTTTCACCCCCTTATCCCCTACGGAAGAAAATGAGAGTAGGCTCATTCGAAAGCTGTTGTCATAGCAGGATTTTTTTCAATAGTAGGATTTTGGCTAAAAACGATAACGACCCCGTACAGGCAAAAATCACTTTTAGGGTGATTTTCACCCCCTTATCCCCTACGGAAGAAAATGAGAGTAGGCTCATTTGAAAGCTGCAGTCATAGCAGGATTTTTTTCAGTAGTAAGATTTTGGCTAAAAAACGATAACGACCCCGTAGAGGCAAAAATGACTTTTAGGAGTGATTTTCACCCCCTTATCCCCTACGGAAGAAAATGAGATTAGGCTCATTTGAAAGCTGCAGTCATAGCAGGATTTTTTTCAATAGTAAGATTTTGGCCAAAAAACGATAACGACCCAGTACAGGCAAAAATCACTTTTAGGGATGATTTTCACCCCCTTATCCCCTACGGAAGAAAATGAGAGTAGGCTCATTCGAAAGCTGTTGTCATAGCAGGATTTTTTTCAATAGTAAGATTTGGCTAAAGAACGATAACGACCCCGTAGAGGCAAAAATCGCTTTCAGTGGTGATTTTCACCCCCTTATCCCCTACGGAAGAAAATGAGAGTAGGCTCATTCGAAAGCTGTTGTCATAGCAGGATTTTTTTCAATAGTAAGATTTTGGCTAAAGAACGATAACGACCCCGTAGAGGCAAAAATCACTTTTAGGGGTGATTTTCACCCCCTTATCCCCTACGGAAGAAAATGAGAGTAGGCTCATTCGAAAACTGTTGTCATAGTAGGATTTTTTTCAATAGTAAGATTTTGGCTAAAGAACGATTACGACCCCGTAGAGGCAAAAATCACTTTTAGGGGTGATTTTCACCCCCTTATCCCCTACGGAAGAAAATGAGAGTAGGCTCATTCGAAAGCTGCTGTCATAGCAGGATTTTTTTGAACAATAAGATTTTGGCTAAACAACGATAACGACCCCGCAGAGGCAAAAATCACCTATAGGGTGATTTTTCGCCCCAGTTTCCATTATGTAAAAAAATGAGGGTAACTTCAATAGTTTTTTCCAATATGTAGTTGAAATCTGGCTGGACAACGATAACGTATCCTTTATGTAAGAAAATGAGAGTAGGCTCTTTGAAAAGATTTGATCAAGGCAGGAATTCTTTCAATACTTTAAACTTGGCTTACATACGAAAACAAAACTGTAAAGACGAAAGACTACTTGTTGTGTGATGTGATTCTTCCTTCCGAATATTTTTTCAAAAAGGATCATCCACTATGTTTACATGAGTCGAATAAGAACGAATAATAAATTGATCTTGAAGTATTCATAGAAGCCCTTTTTATATCTGATTGATGTGGGATACTGAATCAATCCATTTTTATAGTATCGTAGACCTCGAAATGTACTCGAATAAGCAATTAATTCGTTCAAATGATTCGATTATTCGATTCGTGAACATATGTTTAATTTGACGAACGTCAATGAGCCTTCGGCTATTTCCGTTCATTTTACAGGATAACTTTACCGGCTAAGTTCACGCCGGTTGGAATTTTTATATTTTAACTTGGTAAATTTCTTGAAATCCACGTTTTCTTTAACATTGAGTGTTGCTTTCAACATATTGCAATATATTGCCCATAGTTATAATACCTAATTACTTGATTTGGAAAAACAGTTCAAACCAGTTCAATATTTTTTTTTCATATTAAGCTAAGCGTTTGTAGAAAAAATTTTGTTTGCATCTCATGCGCGAAATACTTTGGTGATCTCGACTATTTTTTTTAACTCGGCTGCGCCTCGTTAAAAAAATCAGTTCTCGATCACCAAAGTAGCATTTCGCGCACTAGATACAAAAATAACTATTCCGTTTTTATCCACTTTCCCGCACTCAACGTAGTTTAGAAAGTGTCACTATTATTAAATCGAATGAAAAGTATTTACCATGTGTGATTTGTGGAAGAATAGCGGTATTTGATTTTCAGGGTTTAATATTATTCAAAATATAACAGTGATTGGCGACGTTTCGGGCAGTGCCCTTGTTGGATGTCATTGGGGTTACCCCAATGACATCCAACAAATACGTTGGGAAATAACTTAAAATAAATTATTTCGAAGGCTAGAAAAAGGGCACTGCCCGAAACTTCGCCAATCAATGTTATATTTTGAATAATATTAAACCCTGAAAATCAAATACCGCTATTCTTTCACTATTATTAAATGTACATTTCATTGATTTAACCTCTATATTACTATTCAAACTAATATAGGTTTTAAAATTAACAGCCACTTCTCTGGGCCGACTATTCTGACGCATTTGCAGAATGCAACAAATTGTGTTTTCAGCATTCATATTGATAATGAATAGTGGATTTCATGGAATGTTTTTCCAGTCTGTGACTGCTTTCCCGAACTCCGCTTCGCATCGTTCGGATCAACGGCAGTCACTTTCCGCACTTGTTAGGAAAATAACAATATATTTGTAATTTGTATTTGTAAATAATATTATTTGTTTCTCATTTGTAAACGTCAGATTCCAAAAACACAATATTAATCAAGGAAGTTTATTTTTTCAAGTCACTAACTTGTAAAATTGACAGTTAACTTGTATAGTATATAACATTACTAGCAAGGTACACATTGCGTGTATTGTTTTATATTTTATTTGTTTCTCATTTGTAAAAAGGTTAGATAAATTCCAAAAAAATCTCAAGAATTTGTCACAAATGTCGTAAGTTGCATTATTTATGACATCGGAAAATTATGACAACTGTCAGTGGCTTTACGAGAGGGAAGTCCTTCGAGAATATTTGCTCATTTCTGATGAAAAAGGCCAGATCCAAATGAAACAAAGCATGAATATCATTTTAAATACTTTTATAACGTTTATTACTAAAAATATTTGTTCCAGTAACGATGAAATTAGACGAATAAAAGAAATTAGAAGCGAGTACGTGAAACTGTCAGTGAGTTTACAGGTCAAAAAACCTCTTGGATATTTGCAATTCTGAGAAAGAAAACAAATAGATACGAATAAAACAAGGTACGAATATCATTTTCGAATAGTTCGAGAACGTTCATTGAGAAATACATTTGTTCCAGGAACTGTGAAATTACAAGGATGAATGAAATTAGAAGCAAGTACTTGACAAATCTCAATGTAAATAATATTACTAACTTGTAAAAATTTTACAAGTTAGTGACTTGATAAAATAAACTTCCTTGATTAATATGGTGTTTTTGGAAACTGACGTTTACAAATGAGAAACAAATAAAAACTTTTACAAGTTAGTAGTATTATTTACATTGAAAGTTGTCAAGTACTTGCTTCTAATTTAATTTATTCTTCTAATCTCAGAGTTCCTGGAACAAATGTATTTCTCAATAAACGTTCTCAAACTATTCAAAAACGATATTCGTACCTTGTTATATTCGTATCTATTCGCTTTTCTTTTCACGTACTTGCTTCTAATTTCATTTATCCTTCTAATTTCATCGTTCCTGGAACAAATATTTTTAGTAATAAATGTTATAAAAGTATTAAAAAACGATATGCATACCTTGTTTCATTTGAATCTGGCCTTTTTCGTCAGAAATCAGCAAATATTCTCGAAGGACTTCCCTCTCGTAAAGCCACTGACAGTTGTCATAATTTTCCGATGTCATAAATAATCATAAATAGCTTACGACATTTGCGACAAATTATTGAGATTTTTTTGGAATTTATCCCACCTTTTTACAAACGAGAAACAAATAAAATATAAAACAATACACGCAAGGTAACGGGTTTTACTGGCTCAAGGAGGTAACTGACTCGCCTGCGGCTCGTCAATTATATCCTCCATTCGCCAGTAAAAACCCTCTTACCTTGCTAGTAATGTTATATACTATTTCTTTTCATTCACGTCACATTTTCTGAATGATTATCTGTCAGTATGTACATATTTTCTTATAATAATGATATCCATAATCCTGTCTTCCACTCTTTCCATATGAGTTTTTTCAGCAAATATTTTTTTGACGACACTAGATAAACCCATTATTCATGATTCAAATCAAAAAAGAATTTTATACTGAAGCCCGCCCCTTGCTGTAAAAACACATTTTCCTCGGTTGAATGAGCACCATGCACCCTCATTCGAACTCTGTGGCATCCACACGTGTTTCTAATATCCATGAAACAATCGTAATGCTAGAGATTGTTAGCCGACAATTTATGGACAATTCAATCTTGTTTTACAGGCTAAACTAACAGAGATTTCGAGTAGCAAGTTTTCAAAATTGAATATTATATTTTTGACTTGAATCTTTTTCCTTAAATTTTTTTTCTTAAAACGATTTCCTATTGAAAGAAAAATATGTCAAAACCATTTTTCATCATTTCACATAGATTTAATCCTTAAAAATATAACTTAATTATAAATTATAGCATATCCAATTTTTCTCCATTCTGGTACCTTATATGATTCGATTGTTTTGATTGTTTGTTTTAACCCTTCACGAAGTATGCAGAAGCACTACGAGAAATGTCAAAACTCTACTGGAACATAGATACATAGAAATTTTATTATGTCAAACGTAAGTCCCGTGAAAATTTAGAATATATTTCAATCAAGAATTCATACACAATTCATTTTGAGATCGTCGGAAAAATCTTGTAATCAACTCGGTTATCAATCGAGCGACTAATGGTTTCAAACTATCAAAATATCTCGACCATTAGTCGCAGTCTTTAATAACCTAGTTGATTAAATAACTATTTCCGACGACCTCAAAATAAAAGGTAAGTTTGATATGACGGCCCAAACTTACTTGAACGGACTTTATGTCTTGTGCAAAATGAGAATGTATTTCAATCAAAAATTCATTAACAATTCATAATGAGGTCAACAGAAAAACCTTGTAATCAACCCGTTTACTGATCTAGTGGTGCTTTTTGTGTTGATGTTCTATTCACTGTCAATATTGAATATCTTTTGAAATCAAGAATATCTCACCATAAATCGCAAAATGGTGAATGTGCTACAATCTATAGGTAGCATATTATTTTTAAGGATTGAATTTACGTGAAAAAATTGATGAAACGTATTTTTAAACGAGTGCTTTATCGTTCTGCTCAAATGTCTATACTTTTAGAATTTTGAGACGAAAATGGTTTCAAACGATAGAGTTTGACTCTCTGATGACGAATAGGTACGTGGACAAATTCAAATCTGATCGTTGTGCCGTCCGGTCATAAACTCGATAACATTCGAAGGGGTTATACTAGAGCACTAGAAAGATAGGTATGCCAGACAGGCTGACTGGGTCCAACCATAGACTCGAAAATTACAGATGGTTATGTCAATTTCTCAGTTATTGTGCTCTATTGTTAGTTGCGTGCTTTTTTTGAAGAAAAGTTAATAGAAAGTATTGATTTTTTATTCAAAACAATAAAGTTGGAGACTAGACAGGTAAGCATAAGCATTTATTCAATTACAGATTTCATTTCATTCGAATTGTTCTGTAATTTTCGAATCTGTGGTTGGACCCAGCATGGCTGTCTGGTATACTCCCCTTTTCAGAGCCTTAGTTATACTAGAGACATGACATTTCTAGGGTGAGTTCCGTTCCCAAATGCTTTGGTCAAGTTCGTTAACCAGCCAAATTGTACAGGGCGTTCCATGAATATCTTATTATATTACTATAACAAGATATCCGGTTCATGCAAAATTTCAAAAAGATCGCATCATCAGAACTATAGAATTCATTTTTTTTTATTATTGATTATTTTCATATTTAATTTTTCGAATAATTTCCAGAAAATAATTCCGATCGTGCAGAGATTTTACAATCATACACTCAGCATGTATCTCAAGTCCTATAAAAAAATTTGAGGTAATAGAATTATTGCTCCATCTGCTCAGGGCTTTTCTTAAATTTGAGTGATCAATCGACTTCTTAATATCAAATTTCAATATATCGGATGTTTAATAAAGTTCGAGTGAAAAAATTGAATTGGTCTGTTGTGGCAGAAAGAAAACATCAAATGTATTTACATACATTTACGTAAACGAACGAAAAGATGTTCTAACTAAATGATATCAAAATAGTCAAACACAGATATGAATATATTTCACATTAATCACAATAAACCAACTATT
The DNA here is from genome assembly GCA_013421045.1 of Propylea japonica. Lineage (NCBI taxonomy): Eukaryota > Metazoa > Arthropoda > Insecta > Coleoptera > Coccinellidae > Propylea > Propylea japonica. The sequence goes on from CM024246.1 coordinate 36,097,394, forward strand.
GTTTGACTATTACTTTGAGTTTGATGTCTTCATACGATAGTTTCACCAAGCAGAACCCCCGTTTTGCCGATTATATCTTAATTTCTCCATTTCAGCACGCATATTTAAGACCATTGGGACCAATAAACCACAATTGCATTCTTTCCGAGTGAATAGTCAGGAAATTAGCGCCTATTCAATCGATAATGGATTTTAAATGCATGCTGTCCCTATGTGAAGTGCGTATGTGTTACAGGGGTTTACTCGATACATATGTTTCCATCCCCATGGACCCCACGGCAGATAGTGTCTATTCCTTGAGGGTGTGATATTCAGAACCGTACCTGCTGGTTTTTGGAGATAATATTTTTTTAATATTAAGCAGAGAACAGGTTCTATCTACGGCAGTGAACTAGAAATATATCTTGACAATTGCAGTCAAAAACTAATCATAATATGTTTTTTGATCCAGTCGAATTATGTTTTTAGCAGGAAATGTTTTGAGGTAGTTTTGATTTCTTTCATTTTTTATGTTTTTTGGGTGCTGAATCCGAATTTGAGGTTTGCTAACAAATTTCGTGACGGACATAGAAAAAACAAAAAAGAATAAAAATCTCATTCTTGGTTAGTTTTTTGCTTATTACTCGGAAACTATCAACTTTTCGTGAAAAACTTTCCATACAAAATGAAAGTTTATATTTCCTACGATTTATACTACCACAGCTTGTTCTGCGACACCCTGTTCTGGCTCAAATTATAGTTTAAAATGAGGTATTTTCTATGACTCAATAAATGAAAAAAAAATCTATGGTTCCGATGATGCGATTCTCTTGGAATTTCGCATGAACATTCAGTATATTAGTCTTGTTATGAAAATATAAAGATTCTTCTTTTCAATATTCCAATTGAATTTTCTATGGTTCTGTTCACACCATGGTCACACAATTTTGCATAAGGCTTATTATGAGCATTTTGCATTTGGCCGCTACTTTTCATTCCGATTGTTATTGGTTCCGTTTTGTCTGAGATATTGGGGAACAAAAATTTTGAATGGCCATGTTTTATGAGACCTAAGATATGGCCAATCGAAATTTTTGAATGGCCATGTTTTATGAAAGATAAAATATGGCCCATCAAAATTTTTGTTCCCCAAAACCTTTCCCGCTAGGGTTTTTTAACACAAATATTCTGTATTATTTTGCGACATTTGAACATCCGTCAATTCGGGTGAACGTAGGTATCTGATTATTTTACTCACTTTATTTTACGAATTCATATTCTTCAAATATAATTCAAAATAGAAAATTGTTTTCTTTGACAATTATTGACAATCAATACTCTGGCAACACCTTTGATCTCATTTAATAAAATACATTCTATTCTGAAAAGTAAACAGTGGCATAATAAAGGCGGAGTTTTATCATGCGGGGAAAGCAGACATTGCTTCCAATTGTTCAATATTGAAATTGAAATAAAAACTGCTGAAGTAAATCAGTGAATGACCTTGTTGAACCAGCTGTTTTGATTAACCTTTTTTATTGCATCCAGTCGGTTTGCTATTTACATGCAAACATTTATAATTTTGTTTTTGGTGCATACATGAGAATTTCTTCCGGAAAATTTGGGAATGAAGAATGAAATCGAAGAAAATTTTCTCCAGAATTTTCATTGACCACGGGTTCTTCATCAGTCAAACCGAGTCGTTTGAGACCTTCCCCGGCCCAAAATTCGAAAAATACAGACGTTTGAGCAAAATCATATCAATCTGTTCTCCTTGTAACGAACGCACAGAAAGTTATTCGAAAATTAGCCATATTTTTTAACAAAAAAGCTGATTATTCTCGAAAAGGGTCGACTGTAGAGCGTATGACTAGAAGTACCCTTTTTTTGTAGACAACATTGGCGGCTCATATGGGCGTCCCAAAAAAAGTACTTTTCCATATTAACGTAGAATTTTGGGCGGAAAACCGAAAAATACCCTCAAAACCTTCACCAACATTCAACTATACGCACCGGCAAAATCTGTTTTTTTTATCCTAACTTTAGAACCACCCCTGTTACTCGTATGTTCCAGTTATTCCACCGCGCGATTTCGCTGTTGCTATGAAAGTACTTTTACAGATTTAACCTCAAATTCGAACGTTATGAAAATAAACTAAAAACTGAGTGAAAACATAAAACAAGAGAAGTTTTAGTGCGACATGTTGTTCGGTATGCTCCGTTTATTCGAACGATTTTGTGCTAATGCTTTAAAATGCCCGACCGCATCAACCGCATGTGGCTAGGATTGCCAGGAGGTATTTAGCAGAGGTTGATATCCAAGAATTCAACTGGCCTGCTCTAAGCCCAGATTTGAACCCAATTGGGCATGTTTTGAAGCTCTTGGGAGGAAAATTCGATCTAGCGTACAGCTCAGTGATGCCCCAATTCATGCAAAACCTTAATAATACATGCCGAGAAGAATTGCATCTGCGTCTGGGCGGAAAACACGTTATGTTTTTGACTTAGTTTTCAGTTTGTTTTCATTAGGTCAGAATTTTAGGTTGAATTTGTTGAAGTACTGTTGTAGCCTTAGCGAAATTTAATGTTTTACTGAAAACCCTGTATCTTTAACAAAAATTGAGCTATTGTTATAAATGAAGAATTAAATTATCAAGAGAAGATGTGTCTTGATGATGAAATAAGAAATCACACGGTGGAATAACTGGAACACACCAGGGGTGGTTCTAAAGTTAGGGTAAAAAACAGATTTTGTTTTACCCAGTATAAAATGAAGTATGCCGGGTTCTCTTGAAATTCGGAATTGGTAATTGATTGAGGATGAACATACCTACAATTAAAAAAAATCATTTGAATAGGACATGAAATAACATATTTATGAATTAACAAACTTCATCGATTTTTTGAGTGTATCGATTATTTTGCCGGTCAGTTTTTTCAGACTTGAGAAAAAATAGATGTAGTCCAGTCAATTTGTGCTCAAAAGAACCCCTAGCAGGAAAGTTCTGGAGTAGTTTTGATTTTTTCGATTTTTTATGTTTTTTGGGTTGCTGAATCCGAATCTGAGGTTTGCTAACAAAATTTCGTGAGGGAACATTGAAAAAAATACAAAAAAAGAGAAAAAATCTCATTCTTTGGCAGTTTTCTGCTTATAACTCGGAAACTATCAACTTTTCGTGAAAAACCTCTCAATACAAAATGAAAGTACATAAAATTTCCTACGAATTGTACTACCACAGCTTGTTCTGCGACCACCTGTTCTGGCTCAAATTATAGTTTTAAATGAGGTATTTTCTATGACTCAATAAATGAAAAAAACTTAAATTCTATGGTTCCGATGATGCGATTCTCTTGAAATTTTGCATGAACATTCAGCATATCAGTCTCGATTCATAAAAAAAATTCACTTGAATCAGATATCTGGTTATGCAAATATAAAGATTCTTCTTTTCAATATTCCAATTGAATTTTCTATGGTTCTGCTCACACTATGGTCGCACAATTTGCATGAAGCTTATTATGACTATCTTGCATATTGCCGCAACATTTCATTTCGACTGGTTTCATTTTGTCTGAGATATTGAGAAACAAACATTTTGAATGGCCGTATTTTGTTTCATAAAACAAGGCCATTCTAAATTTTTGTTCCTCAATATCTCAGACAAAACGAGACCAATCGAAATGAAATGTTGCGGCCAAATGCAAGATGCTCATAATAAGCCTTATGCAAAATTGTGTGACCATAGTGTGAACAGAACCATAGAAAATTCAATTGGAATATTGAAAGGAAGAATCTTTATATTTCCATAACAAAATGTCCGATTCGATTAAATTTTTTTTTGTGAATCGCGACTGATATACTGAATGTTCATGCACAATTTCAAGAGGATCGCATCATCGGAACCATAGAATTAATTTTTTTTTTCATTTATTGAGTCATAGAAAATACCTCATTTTCAACTATTATTTGAACCAGAACGGTTTGTCGCAAAACAAGCTGTGGTAGTACAATTTGTAGGAAATTTTATGTACTTTCATTTTGTATGGAAAGGTATTTTAGGAAAAGTTGATAGTGTCAGAGTTATATGCAAAAAACTGACCAAGAATGAGATTTTCATTCTTTTTTTGTATTTTTTTCTATGTTCCGTCTGGAAATTTTGTTAGCAAACCTCAAATTCGGATTCAGCACCCCAAAAAACATAAAAAATGAAAGAAATCTAAACTACCCCAAAACTTTCCTGCTAAAAGCTAAAAGCACAATTCGACTGCATTAATGATCAAAACACGATAACGAGAAGCTGTGTTCTGTACGAAACAAGGTTCCGGTGCATTCTTGAGGGTAAGTTTATAGATTCTTTTGTTAATATTTTCCCTAGAAACAAGCGCAGGGACCCAATGAGGACAATAAGAAAAAATGGAATTGTTAGATCGAAATACATTAGCATTCGTGTTCCATGAATCCATGGACTTCTAGGCTAATACAACACTGGCGGGTGAAATCAATTTGGTGCAGCTCAAGCTATGAAAACAAGAGAAAACTACTTGTCAAGTATCGCAAAGCGTGAAGAGAGGATTAGATGACAAATTGAAGGGGGGTGATTCTGAGTGGTTTTTTATTTACTCTGATACGCCCGCAGTTGTTCATTTCATACTGATTTTCATGCGGGGGGTAGAACAATGCAAGAGTATTATATATATTTTTTCACGTGAGTCCAAAGCGTGGATAAACGGAAAATAAACATCTACTGCAAAAAATTGGGCATCTTTTTCGACCTTGTGGTATGGCCCTGTCCATTAATTACTTACTATTTTATTATAGAGAGGTGAATAAATGAAATGAATAAATAAATAAATTTCTGTCTAATTTTAAGGTGAAATAGACATCTCTTATTTCTAGCCGTCATTTGTTTAAAAGTAGTGAACATTGCAAAGCAGTTTGGTGTTCAACGTAGATATAAAAGATTTCTTTCTAAATATCGTTCAAACTAACCATTATGCTTTGGAATCTAAAAATAGGTATTTGACAATCATTTTTGAAGTGTGACGAAAGTTGCTTTTCTGAAATGAAAGTAAAAAGTCCTGACGATGGCTAACGATTGCTTGCCGAGAAGTAAAACAGAAAGTATGTAATTTTTGTAAGCATTTTCCATGTTCTCCTTCATCTTTCAATGGAGAATATTGTTTGTTGCTTCACAATGAAAAAAGTTTTCCGATCCTGCCAGGATTCGAACCTGGAATCTTCTGATCCGTAGTCAGACGCGTTATCCGTTGCGCCACAGGACCACTTGAGTTAATTTGTGAGATTAGTGAAATACAAAGCAAGAAAGAAACATTTGCATTTATTTTTGGAAGGAAGATAAAATTTTCTTACAAAAGGAGTCAAATCCTCGATAATCTCTTACATGTGTATATAGGGCATTAGTGAACAAGTGAGACAACCTTGAGGATAAGAATTGGTAGGTAAATATCTTCCATCTCTGATTGTGGAAGGAGTGTCATCAGTGAGGAAAATGGCAATCTCAAGAAATTGTTAGAAAAGACCAAAGCCATTGGACACAATAGTATAGAAAAGAGCTATAACCTTTAACAAATCAAAACAATGAAATACCATAAATATGGTATGGAGAAGAAGCTCTAAACATAATATGTTAAAGGTTTCTCCGAAAAGAATATAAGCTCTGGAAATAAGTGCAATGTGGAAACAGTATTTAAGATTCAAGATGCTATCAGGGTTTATATTAGGTACCAATGTAAAACCTGATGTAGAATACACTATCGGAAAGTTTATGAATTCATATGAAGCTTAAGTGCCCTGATGTGAGTGTGATAGAGCCTTTATTGGACAAACTTAACGTCCTTTGAATTTTCTAATCAAAGAAAAAAATAATAAATCAGTTCAACAGGGAGATATGATAAAGCGAAGCTTATTCAACATGCTTTGAATGAAGACTATATGATTTTATGGCCTATGGGGTGAAGCTTTCCAAAAGAAGAAAAATTGAAATGTAGAGAATTGAAGGAGGCTGCAGCTTTCATGTCATTCACAGAAAATCCCATCAGACAACCGTCTGTTGATCTCAAAACAATCTTGGTTCTAATCATAGAGATAAAGGATAGTATTATATCTTGATACGATTTGTCTCGTAAACGAACTTAACCGAGCCATTTAGTAGGTACTCGAACTCATCCTGAAAATTTCAAGTCTCTAGGACAATCCCTTCGAATTCGAAAGTTATTCTGCTAACGGACGGCTGGACGGCCCAACGGACCGAATTGAATTCTACAACGAGTTTGTCATCAGGAAGTCTACCCCTATCGTTTGAGACCATTATGGGCTCAAAATTCGAAAATTACAGACATTTGGGCAAAACGATTCCTATAGCACAATACTTTTTCAACTTCAAATTGAGACTAATCTTATTCATATTGGTATTAAACAAATTCAAAATGAAAATTAGCAACTTCAAAATGTGACCAATCTCATATTGGGAATAGACATTTCCACTTGAATTTGATACTGATCTACAGAATGCGTAAGATTTAAGGGGTGATTTCCCAGATCATTTTATGAAAAAAATGTCCTATAAATGAAGGACCGGAAATGTATTTTTTCCAAGATAAATGGTTTTTTGAATCTTCGTTCAATTTGTAGTAAAACCTTCTTCTTTTTTTTCGTGCGGGTCGCCGGTTTTATGTAAGAAAATGAAACATCTAAAAGCGTATTGGTCGTCACTTTAACACATTTTTTCTCATGAAACGGTGTCCCACAGGAAAAAGGCCTGAAGAGATTTCAGTGACAAATTGAACGAATAATTCAAATAGGGTGTCCCATTACTCGACGTCAACCGGGAACCGGGTGAAAAGGCAAATAATGCTGGTTGTCAGAAAAATATAAAAAAAAATCTAAGTTGCATGATTTTAAAATAATGCGCATTTAAAAAAACGCGCAAAATTCCACACCCTGTGACAGTCTTTTCGCTCCTGTTGCCACAAATATCAACTTTTTCCAACTTTTTTCTTGCTGTGTAACCTTGAATAATGAATAAACTGAATAAACTGTAATCAAAATTTTGATACCAGCTGCTCTAGGTTTCATAAAAATAGGGCTTACTTCTCGGAAATAAAAAATCGAAATAAACAATTGCCTAGTTTCAACTGACTGTATTGAAAAAAAAAATGTACTACGTAGGTTTGGCATGTTTTATCAATAGTTGGCGCATTTAGTGAGGATTCCAAAATGGTATAATACTTGTTTAATTGTAGCTGCCGTAGTTCAAATTTATTTTCGATTGCCTTTGAATACACTTTTTCGTTAACTGCTTCCCAGTAATGGTATCCATTACAAAAGAAGAAAAAAAAAACGTTGAAAGACATATTAAAATAAAAAAAACATAGAAAATAAAACGTTGAAACTTAAAAGTAGAAATATATATATAGAAAAAAAAAGTAACGAAAGACAAAACGAAGGAAAAAAATGTCAAGTTCAAAAACGTTGAATACGCTGAAACGCTGAGAACAAAAAAAAGAACGGGATAAAACGTTGAAAAATCTATAAAAGAATGCTAAAACGAAGAAAACCCAAAACGAAGGAATATATGTTATTATGTTTCGACCGGCGTACGAGAGGACTGATAAGCAAATTCAAATCAGATGGTACCATTATCTCGAAATATAAAGTTTATTGAACAGTTAACATTGTGAATTCGTGAATAAAGTGATCAAAATGGAAGACCAAGTTTCAATGACACCTAGCAATAAAAGAATGAAAAACATTATTTTTTATAAGGGTTTTTCATATCGCTATGAGCAAAGTTACAATACAAATGAGTACTACTTCTGTTGGTAAGATATTTGTTAAATAAATTAGACGTGTAGTTGATTTTTTTCTCTACGCAATATGATTTTAGTCGTCGAAGTGATGTCAATTGCCGAGCACGTCTGATCAAATCTTTGAACGTGGGAAAAGAAGGAATAGAAGAGAGAGGATCACATTCTCATGCTCCAGACGGGCGCGAATTGGAAAAAAGGACCACCATTAACGCTATAAAAGATGCAGCACTGGTAAGCCATGATAGTGCAAGAAATATAGTTGCAGAAAAAGTGGGTAATTTGACAGCTGCAACTGCAGCTACAATGCCAAGTGCTAAGGCCATGTCTAAAATTGTGAGTCGAATTAGAAAAGGCGTAGGTCAACCCAAAAACCCCAACTCACTAAGTGAACTCATTTTGGAAGACAGGTTTAAAAAAACTACTAAAGGAGACAATTTCCTTCTCTACGACAATGAAAGTGATACTAAAAGAATCATTATTTTTGGCACTGAGCGAAATTTGGAGTTTCTCTCCGATTGCAGCTCAATTTTTATGGATGGAACGTTTGATGTCAGTCCTCCACTATTCAAACAGGTGTACACTATTCATGGTAAGTACAAGTATATTAATTTAAATGAAAACAAGTTATTTTTTATATATTATAGTAGATAATTTTTACACAAAAATCAAGTAGATTTTACCTGTAAAATCCCATAATATGTATGTATGTTTTTGTCATTTTTATTTTTAAAATGCTAGTGAATAATCGTAATTTTCAAAAAATATATTTTGACTTATAATTGAACATTCTTCTTTTTTTAAATTTCGTGCTATTTTAAATCTGCAAATTGTTTTAGGTCGAAAAAATGGCTGGGTTATTCCTCTTATTTACGTTTTGGCGTGCGACAAAAGTACAGCAACTTATGAAGAAATTTTTAGAGAATTATGTCGTTTGCAGCCATTAGAACCCACCCACATTACCATAGACTTTGAGCAAGCAGTTATTAAAGCACTGCATAAAGTATTTCCAACTGCTGCGATTAATGGGTGCTATTATCATTTTTGCCAAAGTCTGTGGCGGAATATTCAGCAGGTTGGCCTTCAGTCCCTTTACATTGAAGACAACGATTTTGCCTTGTCAATGAGAATGTTTTTGGCAATTCCTTTTGTTCCCCTGGAGGATGTCCAGCGGGCATTTGAAGAAGTGATTTCATTAGATGTTTTTACAGAAAATGAAGATAGGGAGAACAACACAGCCCTTCAAACATTCATTCAATATTTTGAAAATACTTATATGGGTCGTAAAGACCGAGCAGGCAATATAAGGCCTGCTTTGTTTCCTCCCGACTTGTGGAATATTCACGCTCTCGTTGTGGAAGGTAAACTGAAGGTTCATCTGTTATTTTTATATAATTAATTAAGGAATGCTTTTTCTAGGTTTACCAAGAACGAATAATGCCGTAGAAGGGTGGCACAACACATTAAAAACATTTATTGGTCAGTCCCATCCCAGTATTTTTAAATTTATTAACTCAATAATAAAAGAACAGAGCCTTCAAGAGTTAAAAATGGCCCAAATAGAAGCTGCTGAATCACCCGAGCCAAGAAAAAAAAGTACAGGAAACTAGATGAACGCATTGCTACAGCAATGCGTTTGTATAATAAAGATGAGATTTTGACTTTTATTAAATCAATTGCTCATAATGTGACATACTAAATAAAAAAATGTGAAACAATGCGTTTTAATCATTAAGCACTACCCACACATTTTAATTCTAAATAATTTCGTCCTTCTTCGTTATGGGTCCTCGGAGGGGGGCTCAGCTTTTTCAGCTCGCGCGGCGCGAGCTGAAAAAGCTGAGCCCCCCCTCCGAGGACCCATAACGAAGGATCCCAAAACGAAGAAAGATGAAACGAAGGAATTTAAAACAAAGAAACTTTCCTTCGTATTGTATTTCTTTGTTTTTCGACTTCGTCCTTTTTACTTCACATGTTATTTTTTCTTTGTTTTGGGTTTCATCAAATTAGATTTCAACGTTAAAGTTTCTTCATATTGTCTTCATCGTTTTTTTTTCCTTCGTTATTTTTCCCTCGAAAGTATATTTTATTGTTTTGGGTTTCAATGTTATTGTGGGGAGCCCCCAGTAATAGAGTCCAATGGGTTCAAGTTCGGTGAACGGGCCGGCCACGAGATTGGACCAGAACGTCCGATCCATCTTCCGGGAAAAAATGTTACCAGAAAAAAAAATTTCAGAGAAATTTCTCAGGAAAAATTTTTTCTGGAAAAATTATTTTCTCTGGAAATTTTTTTTCTGATAACATTTTTTCCCGGAAGATGGATCGGACTTTCTGGTCCAATCTCATCACCGGACTTGAATCCATTGGACTCTATTACTGGGAAGCAGTTAACGAAAAAGTGTATTCAAAGGCAATCGAAAATAAATTTGAACTACGGCAGCTACAATTAAACAAGTATTATACCATTTTGGAGTCCTCACTAAATGCGCCAACTTTTGATAAAACATGCCAAACCTACGTAGTACATTTTTTTTCAATACAGTCAGTTGAAACTAGGCAATTGTTTATTTCGAATTTTTTTCTGAGAAGTAAGCCCTATTTTTATGAAACCTAGATCAGCTGGTATCAAAATTTTGATTACAGTTTAGACAAGCATTATTCAAGGTTACACAGCAAAGAAAAAAGTTGGAAAAAGTTGATATTTGTGGCAACAGGACCGAAAAGACTGTCACAGGGTGTGGAATTTTGCGTGTTTTTTTAAATGCGCATTATTTTAAAATCATGCAACTTAGATTTTTTTTATATTTTTCTGATAACTAGCATTACTTGCCTTTTCACCCGGTTCCGGGTTGACGTCGAGTAATGGGACACCCTGTATAATTGTTAGTTTGAAATATCTCAGTGGCGTTTCACTTTTTTCGGTCAATTTTTAAGTGAAAGTTCAACACTCTGTATCTGTGAAACAATGCATTTCTGGACCTACATTTGTTGACACTTTTTCTCATTAAATGATCTGAGAAATCACCCGCTTCTTCCACATCTATTCAAAAACACCCTTCATATTGCCAAAATTATTTGTATACAGCATACATCTGCTTTTAAACATTCGCTGCTTCGGATCCTTTTAAGTAACGCGACATAGTTTTGTACAAACACACAAAATGATCTGATGAATACTTTTATTATTATTTTTGGAGTATCAAAGTCAAGTGAAAAGGTCAGTTCCCAATATGATATTGATTAGTCCCATTTTGAATTTCTTTAGATTGTGTTTACCATTTTGAATTTGTTTAATTCCAATTTGAATGTGATTAGACTCAATTTGAAGTTGAAAAGGTATAGTTTAAATAGAACGAGCGCTCAAAAATAGATCGAAGACATCGATTCATATTTTCTGAGAACTGTCAGAAAAGATAAACATTTTCAAAGAGTTGCGAAAGTTGTTTTTCTGAAAGTCACAAGTCTAAAAGTGTTTTCCAAACCACGGCTGGTGAATGCTGGTCCAAACGTTAAATACAAGAAGCAGAAATTATGGAAATATCTCAAATAATATTGCAATAAAATGTTTTTACTCATTATGATACCCGAGCACTCATAAGATTGATGAGTTTATATTCTTTCACAATGGTCAGGAGAGATTTACAACCTTTTCCCAATAGAAGCAAAATTATTGGAATCTGGCGCACATAGCAAAAGAAGCATTCACAATTAATAATGCACCTGTATCCTAGTAAATATTTAACCAACAAAACCCATAAAAACTAATGAACTGATAACATATAATGAACACTCCAAATTGCAATGTATCACTCGGCGACGTCACAGTATTTCCGAAATTGCACGATCTTCCTTGTTTTTGGCCTTCCATAAATTGTAACACGCCAAAATTGAAAATTGTAACATTTCGTAACATCAAGGATTGACACATGATAGGAAGTAAAGAACTTTTTGAGCGCTCGTTCTACTGAAACAGGTGCTATATTGTTTTGCCTTAATGTCTGTAATTTTCGAATTTCGAGTCGAAAAAGATCTCAACGTTAAGATTCCACTCAGTAATGACGAATTCATGTTCAATAAAAATTCCGTCCGTGGGTCCGTGGTGTCGTCCGTCCGTAAAGACGATAACTTTCGGAAGGTTCGTCCTAGAGATTTGAAGTTTTCAGGGTAGCTTCGGCTTCCCAATGCCGCGGCCAAGTTAGTTGACAACAAAATCGTACATGATGTTCTATAGAATATGTTATATTTAAAATTTTAGTTCCTCAATATCCCTGACAGAACAAAACCGATCGAGTTCAAATTTTGCGGCCACATGCAAAGATACTCATAAGAAGCTTTATTACATATTTTGTGGCCGTAGTATCAATAGAACCATAGAAAATTATATCGGGATATTGAAAAGAGTTATTTAATCAACTAGGTTATTAAAGACTGCGACTAATGGTCGAGACCATTAGTCGTTAGTCGCCCGATTAACAACCGAGTTGATTACAAGATTTTTCCGGCGATTTCAATATGAATGAATTGTGTATGAATTCTGATTGAAATAAATTCTCATTTTGCACGATTCTTACGTTTGACATAATGAAATTTCTATGTATCTATATTCCAGTATAGAGTTTTGACATTTCTCGTAGTACTTTCTGAATGGTCCCATGAGGATTGCACATTAAAATAGCCGAAATTGGGCACTAAAATGGGTCATTAATGATCAATCTCGTACACATTAAAATCACCTTTTATTTTGTGATCGACAGAAAAATGCTTTTATGTATTTCCACAAAAGTATATCCAATTCGAATGAAATCAATTCTGAGGATGAAGATTCTTATACGGAGTGTTTTTGAAAAATTTCAGAACCATAGAATCAGGCCAATTTCTTCTTTACAATCCGTTTTTTTGAATAAGTCAGAAATTTTCTAATCGATCGAGCTGAAATTTTGCAGTGAGGTGTTTAATACCAATTTAATTAGTAGACAAAAAATTTAAGCAGTTGCGTTCATACGTTCATAGAGCCTAAAAAAGAACTTATCTGTATCGCAATATTGAAAAAAAATTCTATTATTTTCATCAGAAAATGTTGGATTGAAATGATAGCGAGTTTAAGGGTGGAAATTGGGGAATTGAATGATCATGCCTCTGAGGATCATGCAAATTTTCAAAAGGATTGTGAATTCCGAACCAAAGAATTTTGATATTTTCAGTTTTTCATTTTTCACCAATTCCATTCCTTGAATAATTCACAGAATATAACTCTGATCGTGCTGAGATCTTGCATTCATATGCTTAGCATGAATCTCAAATCCTATAAAAATTTTGAGGTAATTGCTCACCAATAAGCGAGCGCTCAAAATGATCTTTCTAAGGCTTTTATTGAACTTTTTCAGGTCCTCCAAACGCCAATTACATAGTCTTTTTTTCAGAAGTATGATGAAAAAATTTAAGAAATGCCCTGAGCTGATGCTTTTGAGCGCTCGTTTATTGGTAGAGAAATAATACTATTTATCTAAAAATTTTGTATAGGACTTGAGATTCATGCTAAGTATATGAATACATTCATTATATTCTGGTATTATTCGGAAAATGTAATATGTAAAAATAATCCTCAATCCTCTTGATTACGACCAGTCGGACGGCCCGGCCCCACGGAAAGAATTGAATTTGACCACGGATTAGTCATCAGGAAGTCGAACCATTTCCTTTTAAGACAAAGTTCGAAAATTACAGACATTCGAACACTCGTTTAGGAATAACGAGCGCTCAAACACGCATTCATTCAATGTTGAACACACTCGGAACTGCTAAAAGGTAAATTGTAACACTTTTGCTCAATTTAAGAATTGTACGTAACACCAGCTCTGAAATATAACACAAATGTTACAATTGTAACACCTGGAGGCATAACTGTCGCCATTCCGGATATCCGATGATAAGGGGCGTGGTCAAACCACCCTTCAGAGCATCCATAGCGTCGCGACGGCGCTCACCACCCCCACTACGCAATTCAATTCCGGGTTCGACAAATCTCTTTGAGGGTAGTTTCATTAGTTAATTGTTCGGGCAATAAGCAGCACGTGCTAGCTACCAAAAGGATCACGTGACGGCACGTTTTTTTCAATTATCAAACAACTCTTCCTAAGTGTTGACACGTGTCAACACGTGCTGATAAAGAAATACCGCGAAATCAAGCTTTAACACGTTTAGATAACAACATGCGCCAATAGTGGCAACTGAACTCTGACAGGCTGCTAATTATTTCGAATCAGTTCAGAATGTTTAATATAGAAGATCTTGACAGACAGTTCTTTTTCGATTCTAGTCATTTTCTCAATAATAATATCAGTAGTAGTGGTAGCACCACAGGTTCTTCGAATAGTAGTGATTTGTTCTTATACGATGAAAATAGTAGTGATTCAGCGTTGTCAACTTGCTCTTACAATAGTGACCAGGAAAATAGTTCGGGGTCCAATAAAGAGTAAGTATAAACCAAATTATACTTATGAATAAGTTGAAATTTTCCGCGTTGATGCAAGGGCGGATATGGTACTTTTTCTGCTTGATGATATAATTTTGGCAGTTGTTAATACAGTGCAATCGCGATAATATGAACACCAGTGGCGGCTCGTGAGATTTCAATCAGAGGAGGCCCAAGACCACGCAACCAACAAAATAATTTATTTCGAACTGGGCTTCCTGTCAGTGGTATTATACCATTCTACGCATAACGAACCATTATGAACAGAATTAATAATTAAATTTACCATTGCTGGTCGAGGTATCTTAATTACTTGAGTTATGAAAATTTTATCATCGTAAGGCATTTTACTGAATTAATTATTCAAAATAAAATCTACAGGATCTTGCGTTCACTACTTGCATTATTTTTCTCACTTCTTCTTTCCGTTTGCATCTTTCTTGCTGAAATATTGGAATCTTACCCCTACATACTTTTCCGAAAAATGTCATAAAACTACAAACCACACGCTAAAGCCGAGTTTCATAAAACTCCGACCACGGTGATAAATGAAATGTCATTATTTCTGTGCAATTTTCAGTTCATTTTTGACATAAACCATCGACTTAATTCAAAATCAACGATTTGATTGCCCGATCAAGCTTTATAAAACCCACTGTAAAAGGATAAAGGATTAATAATTCGTTAATAAAAAGGGAGGAAATCAAAACAACAGCTGATCTCCATCCACGATGATCGGGGTTGATTCGGGCCGATCGGACGCCAGTTTCGGCTAAGCTCGTTCGCCTAGAAGCGGAAAGAAGCCTGCGGTGGAGACGGGCCTCCGGTCACGTGATCTACAGCTTGAATTTAAGTGGTTCCCGCACCGTTCACTTGAAGAAGTTTGAAATGTTACAGGCTAACGAATCTCGACTCGTGGAGGCTAGCCTCCTCCGCTAAGAGGTTTGCCTGTTGTATACGTTACGTATATAGCAGGCAAACCGCAACACAAAATACGTGTACTACGTATTTTGTGTTGCGGATAATGTATGAATGTTTTAGATCGCTGAATAATAAACAAATGTTTATTAATTTGAGATTTGGATAGTAGATAGAATGATGGATATAATACAGATATAGAAACGTTATTATTTTTCATTTGATATTGAATTTGAAATTGAATAAAATGCATTGAAATTAGGGGAGACCCGGCCTCCTCTGCCTCCCTTGAGGAGACGCCACTGATGAACACGCGCTCTTATGAACGACTCCATAGTATGAACACAATATTTTTTATATTGACTTTTCTGTACTATGAACACCACATTATCTCGCTAATATGAACTTGTTGAATTCTGTTCTGAACAAAATACACACTCAGTTTACAGTTGCATATTGAAATTGCTTTTATTTACTAATAGTTTTTTCTGTGACGAGTTTAGAGTGCTGTGAAAATTGTCGAAATGGTTGAAATCAAGGGAAAATCAAAGTGTATCTCTTTTCGAAAAAGCCGAAGTTATAGAAGATATTAACAAAGGTGCTTATTTTTCCTTTTTGGCAACAAAATATGGCATTGCAGAGTCAACAGTTCGTGCTAGTAAAACCAAAAAATAAATATTGATAGTGTAAGCAATACACTGTTACCTTCTTAGATATGCACACTGAAAAAAGCAGAAATGCCAGAAATGGAAATCCAGCGACATAAAAAATACTTCCTTGCTCAACGTTAAAAGAATATGCCTGTTTCTGGGGTGATGAATGAACAAAAAGCTATCAACTTATGTGCTGGGTTGAATATTGAGGTTTTAAAGCAAGTGAAATTTTCAAAAATAATCAGATGTCAATGAAATATTAACTTTGAAAAATATGTATCAAAAAATAATTTCAGAAAAATTTTCAGGCAAGCAGACACAATCTATAATAACGTCTTTTTTTCTTTGTGAAAAATTAGTTATATATTGTTCATGAAGAAGTTATAGTGATAGACGTAGTTTCCATAAACAAAACTATTTTTTTGGCGGAAATTAAGCATTATTTCTTTCAATATCCCGACCTTTGAAAGTATGAAGCATCCCTATGATATGAACACTTCGAAACTTTTTTCTGTTCATATTATCGCGATTGTACTGTAGTTCTTTCTCGTCGACTTTAATGTGTACGAAATTGAACATTAATGACACATTTTAATGCTCAATTTTTTGCTATTTTAATGTGCAATCCTCATGGCAAGCGTAAACAAAGTATTCAGAAGCACTACGAGATATGTCAAAACTCTACTGGAACATAGAAATTCAATCATGTCGCATGTATGCAAAATGAGAATGGATTTCAATCAAGAATTTATACACCATTCATGTTGAGATCGTCGGAAAAATCTTGTAATCAACCCGGTTATTAATCTAGCGATTATTGGTCTCGAACTATTAACGCGTGAGCAGAGCGAAAATATCTTGACCATTAGTCGTTGTCTTTAATAATCTAGTTGACTAAATAACAAATAATCAAATAGTTTATTAATGTTTCTATGTTTCAGTAGAGTAATAACATTATAAGTATTGCTTCTGAATACTTTGTGTTCGGTTGCCCATGATAAAAGTACATTAAAATAGTATAAATTGAGCATTGAACTGGGTCAATATTGTTCAATTTTGTATACGTAAAACGCAGCTTTTATTTTGAGGTCGACGGAAAGATATATTTTACCCATTCTGATGTGGGTATATTTGGCGTGAATATGCTTTGACGGTTGTTTCACTGTACTCCCTTTTCAGCCTCTCAAAATCAGGTAATTGGATAGTAGAAATATCATAACCCTTGTGAGTTTCTTTACCAATTAAGCACTTATTGTATTGAGACTGACTAACGTTTACAAGTAAAGCAAGATTATGTTTTACTAAGTCCAATATAGTACATGATATTTATTTTTCATAATGAAGAATCTCAAATAATTCCTTGCTCATGTACTGTTCCTCGGCTTTCCTCATATGCAAAATCACTAATTTTTCGGCAACTAACCGGGATGAACCTATAATTAATAGTCCGTTCACGAAACTTTGAGTTGTCGGTTGGCCATGACAATTTGGCATATTGTACATTGAAATTTTGGGTTATGTTTTTTATTTTCTTGTCAGATTCATACTAGAGTTGTAACGAATATTCGCATTCACATTCGCGGATATTCGCATATTTTTGAATATTCGCATTTGCATTCGCATCCGCAAAATTTCTGCGAATGTTTTGCGAATATGAATATCAGAAAAAAACTTATAACACAAAAATGAGTGCAATTGAAACTAACAAAAACAAATCTATGAAACTTTTATCAGTCTTTTTTTATATAACTTTAAAATGTTTAAATAATCATCATCTTGAATAAAACTCTAAAATATGATAAATAATCAAAAACTATATTCTTCTGCATTGAATTATAATATAATCTAAAACAAACAAGAAATGTAAAAACTCTCAAACATAATACATTCTTTTTTCTAAAAATAAAAATTATTTATCTTGAACACTTCTACATTCGCATTCGCATTTGCATTCGCGAATGTCAGTAGCAGACATTTGCATTCGAATTCGCATTCGCGAATGTATAAAATATGACATTCGTTACATCACTAATTCATACGCAGTATTGTCAATATTGCATAAAGTTCTCTGATAACTAGCAAGCTCGTCGGACGAGGCTGTGTACCGGGTTTTTCACTATAATTTGACCCCCCCTTTAACTTTGTTACTAAAGGAGATACAAAAAATGTTTCGTATAAAAGTTTCACGAAATCAACTGAGGTTTATTGATATGAGTCCAGAAATTGAAACGTATACAGGGTGGCCAACATATTGATGGCAACTTCATTGTTTCAAATGGAACACCCTGTATATTTTTCCATGTTTGGCAAGCTTTTTTTCCCTTGATTTCGAATATGTAACATATGTTGGTCTATCTCTTTTATTCTGAGAACCACAGAGTTTCAAATTTTAAGAACTACCTGCCAAGATCTGTAATCATTTTACAAGTGGCAGAGTGGGTTTTTCTGAAAATGCTCATTTTTGGAGTTATAATAATGTCAATGGGATATACAGGGTGCACAACATTGAATGCAACTATATTTTTTCAAATGGGACACCCTGTTCTGTATATTCTTCCTTTTTTTTGATAGGCTATTTCCTCCTGATCTCGAATATAAATGCGAATGTGGATGTGTCTCTTCAATTTTCACAGTTTCAAAGTTTTGAAGTGATGACACCGAATAAAAAAATATGTGAAATACCTACGAAATTCTTTATATCCAAACACACTACCTAAAAGTACTATTTTAGAACGAATACTTGTTTCTAATAATTTCAATATTATCATTATTCTTTGTGCGTTGGCGGGATTAGTTCCGAATTATGGGTTTAATATTGGTTGATTTTATATCATTAATATTATTCTCCGCTTTCATTGGTTGTCATTATTGCTGAAGTAAATTTTTTCCTGGAGAAACGGCTATAAAAACGTGTCCTACGGCGTTAAATCGGAACTATTTGGTGGTCTTAAAATGGGAGCGCTATTACCAATCCAAAGATCAAATTGGCACCTTAAATATTCACGAACTTCCAAAACGCTATGCCAGATGGTTATTGAAATTTGAAACTCTGTGGTGCTCAGAATAACAAAGATAGACCAACATATGTAACATATTCGAAATCAGGGGAAATAGAGCTAACCAAATATGGAAAAATGTACAGGGTGTTCCATTTGAAAAAATTAAGTCACCCTGTATATTTCAGTTTCTGGACTCATATAAAAAACCTCAGTTGATTTCGTGAAACTTTTATACGAAAAATTTTTTTTTATCTCCTTCAGTAACAAAGTTAAAGGGGGGGGGGTCAAATTATAGTGAAAAACCCGGTACATTCAGCAACGTTGTCTTTGATCATCGTTATGACAGCAAATTCTGCCAATCTCAGATAAATAAACAAACGCCTACTTTGCGCTCAATAATATGTGAACGGAGTATAGTCCGTTCACGAAAGTTTGAGCGCATAGTAGGCGTTTGTTTATTTATCTGAAGTTGGCAGTATTTGCTGTCATAACGATGAACAAAGTCGACATTGCCAAATGTACCAGGCTTCGTCCGACGATCTTGCTAATTATCAGAGAACTCTATGCAATATTGACAACATTGTGTATCAATCTGACAAGAAAATAAAGAACATAACCTAAAATTTTAATAAACATAGTGGAATATGCCAAATTTTCATGGCTCAACCTTTCGTGAACGGACTATATACTAGGTACTAACTTCCCGGGCACTTTTTTGGAGAAAATAGAATTCTCCGGACTAGGGGCCTATTGCACCAAATACTTTGCAACTTTTCACTTTTCAAATGAATCACGTAGCACGAAACGCATTCATAATTGAAAAGTACAATGTGAAAAGTCAAGAACAAAGTGAAAATCACTTCGCAGAAATTAAATGTTGAAAGAAATGTTGTGCAACATAATTAATTTACACTTTCGAAATTTGTTAGAATGCAAAGTATTTTGGTGCAATAGGCCCCTGGTCTGAAAATGCCGTCCCGGGTGGTTCCGGAAAATAATCCTAATTTACGTTACAATCTCAGAAAATGGTGTTTTTGGACTACCGGACAAAATTGTAGGACAAAAATAATAATTTACGTAACAAGTCCGGAAAGTTTTTTTGGACGTATTGCGTACACTATTTTTTCGACAACTGTGAAAAAACATCATCGAATGCGATGAACTATTGTGAAATGTTAATTGCGATGCAAAACATGCCAACTTTTAACAACTAATTTTATATCAACTGTCGTCCGTTATTTCGTTGCGATGTGGTGATGAACTGCATTAATTAATAGTTATTTAATCAACTAGGTTATTGAAGAAACTGACTTATGGTCAAGATAATAAGACGTTAATAGTTCGAGACCATTAGTCGCTTGATTAATAACCGATTTGATTACAAGATTTTTCCTACGATCTCAACATTCTAATTTTGCACAAGATAAATATTTGACATAATGGAATTTCTATGTTTCAATGTTCCAGTAGTTCTGACATTTCTCGTAGTGCTTCTGAATACTTTGTGTACCATTGCCACGAGGATTGCACATTGAAATAGCACCAATTAAGCATTAAAACGGGTCATAAATGTTCAATTTCGTACACATTAAAATCGCCCTTTATTTTGAGGTCGGCGGAAAAATCACATTCACTTCCCGGTCTAGCCCTGAAAGTGCTACTTTCTTTAATCATAATAAGCTGTCTCGGAAAAAGTGTTCAGTCAATAACAATAGAATCTTCTGTTCATATTTTTGATCGCGCTATAACATCTTGAATTCTGTCGCGCTTATTCACTAATCACTAACATCCTGTATATTGAGGAAGTTGCTAAAAACACTATTTTCGAGAATATTGCGTACAATATTATTTCAGCAACCGAATAGAATAATGTTATCCATATTTTATTGCGAATTGCGATAAAAACCTGCAAACTTTTGACAACTTATTTTAATGGAAATGATCAACTGCATTAAGCAAAATCATACTCACTGTGCGGCCTATATTCCGGGGAGTATGTTGTTCCCGGACTAAGGCAGGAAATGTCACTTTCTCAAAGAAAAGCGTCCAGAAAATAACTACATCACAGAAATTAAGGATTTTCTGGATGTTGAGACAAAATTCTAGGACGAATAAAAAAAACTATTTTCAGGCGTGTTGCGTACCATAATTTTCAGGAACTGTGAAGAAACACTATGCAGTCTTCCATATTTTATTGCGATTTGCAAAAAGCTAACTTCTCCAACTAGGCCAGAAAATCCTACTTTCCCAAAGAAGAAGAACAAGCAATAATTATTTTAATTTTGATACGAAAGAGTTTCAAATCCCAATTAATACTTTCTGATTTTCAGCGATATTCCATATCGACATAGGAGAAGAAGCAAATGTCCTCAGCAACAAATACAGCAAAGACAAGCAGCCAACCTGAGAGAAAGGAAGAGGATGCAATCTATAAACGACGCTTTTGAAGGATTAAGATCACACATTCCAACACTACCTTATGAAAAAAGACTCTCGAAAGTTGACACTTTGAAGTTGGCTATCGGGTACATAAATTTCTCAGTGAACTAGTGAGGACTGACCGTAACGCGAATACCGAGTGTTTTAATGGACATAATAGAAATTTGCAAAAGGACGAACCAAGGAAGGTGATTTTGAGAGGTGAGTGCTTCAGCATATTTTGATGATGGAGATGGTTCTATTAGATTGTGACATCATAAATGCAGTTTTACACTGCAATTAATGATTTGCGTTACCAAACTACAGTTATATTTTCCCTGGAATGTAAACTCTTTTGCGAAGGTTAAATTATTTTTTTCATACTGAAACATTATAAAGGAATAAATGCTCAATTATCGTAACTGTAAACATTGTTATAACTCCCTTGGGACAGTTATAAATCATCAACTCCCTCTAAAATGTTCACAAAAACAAACCGACAGTTGTCGAATTTACCACTAAAATTGTTACCCGAATTGCAAGGATTTTCTATTGAACGGTTATCACTGTTAATGACTGTATTCAAACATGAAGTTTCCCTTCTTTCATCTGACATGCCAGCCAACATTCTTGCAGTAGTATTTTTCAATTCCATGGTGTTGGCCAAAAACCCTTCTGCCACCGTTGAACTTCGCCATCCACCATGTCTCTTCAATGTTGTCATATTTCCTCCTGCATTGACCAAGGCAGTCGCAGAGGTCCTTCGTAGACAATGTCCTGTGGAAGTTTCTGGATTCGGCAATCCCAAAAAACTAGCAATTTTGCATGGAATTTCGCCGAATGTATTTTTTCCAACCGGTTGAACTGCGCAACGTTTTCCGCGATACGAAAAAATCATATACTTTTAAGTTTTATAGGTATATGGGAAAAATCTTTCCGGGCCCGACGGACGCAGAAGCATATACTTCCTCACTAGACCCCATGCAGAGAACTCGTTTTCTTCCACAATTATAAATCTCTTACGGATATCTGTTTTACTTTCCGGAATGTCAACCACCATAACAAAACCCCCATCTTCGATGTGATTAATCTTTATATTCAAAAGTTCTTGAAACCTACAGCCCCCGAAAAAACCCGTAATCAAAACCCCTGCGAAACAGAACAATAAATGTGCAATCGTTACAGTTTTGCATTACATGCCTTATGAAGTAAGTATTCTTGATCAGAAGCATTCTTCAAAACTTTGACAATATCTTCCTGACAAAACACTTGAGACTTTTTTGGCTCATAGCCTTTACTTTTGCGTTTGAGCCCTCGGTTGGCCATGATAATTTGACATATTCCACTGTGTATATTGAAATTTTAGGTTATAATGTTTATTTTCTTGTCAGACTGATACACTTCTTCTTCTTCATGTGCCGTCTCCTGAACGGAGGTTGGCGACGAGTAGGGCAATCTTGAATTTTGATGCTGCTGCTCGAAATAATTCAGCAGATGTTTTGCCAGACCAGGTTCTCAAATTTTTCAACCAGGAGTCTCTTCTACGTCCAGGGCTCCTCTTGCTGTTGATTTTACCCTGTATTATCAGCTGCAGCAAGTCATATCTGTCTCCGCGCATGATGTGTCCGAAATACTCAAATTTCCTTTTTTTGATGGTGTATAAAAGATCCATCTGAGCATTCATTCTGCGGAGTACCTCCTCATTCCGTATCCTGTCAGTCCAAGATATCCGAAGCATGCGGCGATATGTCCACATCTCGAAGGCGTTGATCTTCTTGGACAGTGTTTCTGTCAGCGTCCACGCTTCCATCCCATACAAAACCACCGGGAATACATAGAACCGGAGAATTCGTTTTCTGAGCTCAAGGTTACTGCTCCTGTCGCAAAGAAATGATTTCATCTTTATAAAGACGCCTCTGGCTTGTTCGATGCGACATTTGATTTCCGTCTCTTGTCTCCAATCCTCAGTAATGACTGTACCCAGGTATTTATACCACTGAACCCTCTGTATTTCTTCATTATTAATCTTTATTGATGTTTGCGTTGCTAGCTCCCGCTCTATCACCATGTATTTTGTCTTTTTTATGTTCATTTCTAGGCCGTACATATTGCTACTATGATTGATGGCATCGAACAGAGTCTGAAGATCTTCAAGTGTTTCCGCCAGTATCAAGCTATCGTCCGCATATCGGATGTTGTTAATCAGGATTCCGTTTATGTTAATACCAGATTGATACACAATGCTGTCAATATTGCATTGAGTTTTCTGATAACTCGCAAGCTCGTCGGACGAGGCCGGGTACATTCGGCAACATTGAATTTATTTTACGTTATGACAGCAAATACTGCCAACTTCAGATAAATAAAGAAACGCCTACTATGTGCTCAACCTTTCGTGAACGAAGTATACATATATATAGTCCGTTCACGAAAGGTTGAGCACATAGTAGGCATTTCTTTATTTATCTGAAGTTGGCAGTATTTGCTGTCATAACGTAAAATAAAGTCAACGTTGCCGAATGTACCCGGGCTCGTCCGACGAGCTTGAGAGTTATCAGACAACTCTATGCAATATTGACAACATTGCGTATCAATCTGACAATGAAATAAAGAACATAACCTAAAATTTTTATATACACAGTGGAATATGCCGAATTTCCATGGCCAACTGACGGCTCAACCTTTCGTGAACGGACTATATGTATAGATTATCTCCCCAAAAAAGTTGTCTAGAAAAGCCCTTTTGTGGACGACTAATGAAGTGTTCACGAACACAATTCAACAAAAAGTCTTAAACCAAGTCTGTAAATGTTAATTTTTGAGCGCTCCTTTTCCTTAAACGAGTGCTATATATTCATAGACTAACTAAACGGAGTTTGTCTATGGTTATATCGTTTTGCCGAAATGTCTATAATTTTCGAATTTTGAGCCGAAAATGGTATCAAACGATATGGTTGTACTCCAGGCTGACGATTTCGTGGTCAAATTCAATTCTGTCCGGGCGGCATATTTCTATCTGCCAGACGTAATCTCAATTCGGCTCGTGCCGAACATCAGCTTCTAAACGTCAGCTATGATCGCAAAACACACAAGCTAAACAGCAGACGTTAGGTATGTCAGAATGTTCTTCCAAGTAATAAGATAAAATAGCAAAAAATAAACAGAATTGTCATATCAATGATGAATAATTCATTTTGACATGCATAAGTACCCATTACGGTATGATAAAAATATTTTATATGGAAATAATCTTGCACTTTATGATTATAGTTAGCTAGAAGGTACCTACTCATTTATTAATTTATGGAACAAACAGCTTGCAATAACAGCAAACATCAGAATAATCAAAACTTAAATAAGATTTCTACAGTTTGAAGATATCTTATAACGTAGTTATGAATTGCTATCTGATACCATTGTAATAAATTAATATAATATTAATTATTTTACAAAATAAGACTAGCATGATGTTATGTCATGGCACTAGTGCTCTTGCTCTACTCATCGACTTCTTGAAGGAAACCGAAGCGGCGGATAGGCTCATCAAATTATGCTTATAATGTCAATGTGTTCAAAATTCTTCCAGAATGAATTACGGGAAAGTTTCTCTGAAATTCGAAGCTTATTTTCTTATACAGAATACAATGTATCAACTTAATCTCATTCCTTAAAATCGAAGAAACAACATTCTACGCAAATTCAAAATCCTCTTGATTAAAGATTTCAGTTTTTTATATCTGAATGTCACTTTCACATCCAATGAGATTTGATAATACCACACATATCACAATACTTCTTATATTGCGATATCGTCTGCACGTCTGCTATTTAGCTAAAACGTCGCGGTTACTTGCGATCGAAGCTAATGTTTAGATTCGGGCACGAGCCGAGTTGAGATCACGTGTGGCAGATAGAAATATGCGTCCGAGCTGCCTTCCGTCCGGCCGTTAGCACAATAACTTTCAGAGGGATTGTCCTAGAGACTTGAAATTTTCAGGGTGAGTTCGGTTCCCAAATGGCTCGGTTAAGTTTGTTAACCAGTCAACTCGTACAGGGTGTTCCATACAATGTGAATGTGGCCATTCAAAATTTTTGTTACTCAATATCTCAGACAAAACGAAACTCGTCGGAATGAAATGTTGCGGCAATATGCAAGATGCTCATAATAACCTTCATGCAAAATTTTCTGGCCATAGTGCAAACAGAACAATAGAAAATTCAATTGGAATATTGAAAGAAGAAACTCTATATTTCCATAAAAAATATCCGAATCGAATGAAATTTATTTTATTAATAAAGATTGATACATTGAATTTTGTGACCATAGTATCAGCAGTAACATAAAAAATTAAATTGGAATATTGAAAAAAACTCTATATTTCCATAACAGGATAACCGATTAAAGTGAAATTTATTTTGTGAATCAAAACTGATATACTGAATGTTCACGCAAAATATCATCGCATCATCAGAACCATAGAATTTAATGTTTGTAATTATTTATTTTTTACATATTTCATTTTTCGAATAATTTTCAGAATATAATTCCGATTGTGCTGAGATTCTTCACTCATATCTTTGTTAACACTCTCAAATCCCGTACAATTTTGAGGTAACAGTCTTATTGCCCCACCAAAGAACGAGCGCTCAGAAACTCCTGTTCATGGCTTTTCTTAATTTGTTTTAAGCTCTCCTAAGTGTTTGCCTCAATTCAACAATGAATCAATAAATATTGTATAAAAATTATTAATTGTTTTTCGTATACCTACAATGGAGACGGTCACTCCACAGGAAGCAGCTGTTTTGTTACGCTCGACAAATTCTGATGTTCGGGGTGAGATGCGTAATGATTGTCTCTATAACCATCATTCACAACTTGGGGGTTGAAACTTACCCTATGATCTGCGGTGATTAATCTGGAACTTTTGCGTTTCATGATGAATTACATACAAATTCAACATATTGTAGCAGGGATTCAATATTTCTATTATAGATATCATGACATATGAAATATGAATGTACCTTATAGAAAAGAAAATGTGGGTGTTTACATTAATATAACTTGGTGTCCAAAACGATCTACTGCAATCAGGAGTGTTAATATATAATTCAGTCATACAAGGGTTGAAGGGTTCCCTCACAGTCCGGGAATTGAGAAAAAAATAGAAAAGCCACGAGCAGGTGCCTCTCAGCGCTCGTTCTTCGATGGAGCATTAATGCTATTACGTAAAAATTTTGTATGAATGCAAAATCTCAGCTTGATCAGAATCATATTTTGGAAATTATTCAAAGAATGAAATATGTGAAAAATGCATATTTAACAAAAAATAAATTTGTATGGTTCAGTTGCTGCGATCCTTTTGAAATTTTGCATGAACATTCAGTATTTTGATCTCCATCAAGAAGAGAAATTTAGTCGAATCGGATATCTTGTTATGGAAATATAGAGAATATTGAAAATATTCCAATTGAATTTTCTATGGTTCGGGTTTCGTTTTGTTTGAGATTTGAGAAACAAAAAATTTGAATGGCCATATTCTTTGGACCACCCTGTACGATTTGACTGGTTAACCGAATTCACTCTGAAATCTCAGTCTCTAGGACAATCACTGCGAAAAATATCCTGCTCACAGGCGGCGGAACGGACAGAATTGAATTTGAATGATTCGTCAACAGGGAGTCAAACACTATCGTTTGAGATTATTTTTTAATTAGAAAATTACAGACATTTGTGCAAAACGATATAGCACTCGTTTGAATAGAACGAGCGTTCAAAAACTAATATTGATCATCGAAAATCGGTTTATGTTTTTTTAAATATTCCCCATGAAGATATAAACAGCCCGAACATGATGATCTTTCAATATCAGTATGCGCATAGCATTAGTGGTTTCCGGAACAACAACCGATTTTGGGCAAAATTCTCCAAATTCCCCTCGAAACGAACTACGACCTCGATTTAATTTTATTATTCGATTTAATTTACCATCGATAAACACTGATCCTTAAAGTAGGTTGATCGCCAAAAATGAATTGAGATCACCAATCCAAGTCGAATTTTGTTGGACTTAAACAAATAGACCAGTGGTTCCCAAACTTTTTTGATCCACCGCTTTTAATAAAAAACATTGGTCAGCGCCCCCTTAATGTTAATATTGAGCTTTAAGGTGAGCCACACATCAAAGAAAGGTGAATCAAGAAACATGTTCTCATTTCATT
Source organism: Propylea japonica (assembly GCA_013421045.1). Classification (NCBI taxonomy): domain Eukaryota; kingdom Metazoa; phylum Arthropoda; class Insecta; order Coleoptera; family Coccinellidae; genus Propylea; species Propylea japonica. The sequence goes on from CM024246.1 coordinate 36,124,879, forward strand.
AGTGTTTTGAATGGGAATTCGCGAAGGCAAATGCTCTTCAAGTGACATCAAGGAGAAAAACAAATCGTTTTGAAACCTGCAACATGAAATATTTTCTGTTATATTTCATGTTTCAATTTCTCGCGTTATTAGGTATAGAAACCTGCAATCAAGTATACTTGATCGCACGTTTTAATACGGATTAGCTTCTCTCTCTGACGTCACTCGGAACCCATTTGTCTTCAGATTTCCATTCAAAACACTTGTACCCTTGAAAACATGTTTCAAATTACTTTGGCGTGCCTATTATTTCTACCTTTTTTTTAATATAGTGAAGAAAGATGTGAATCAGAAGCATTGAAATTTGAAGTTGTTAACCTCTTTATTGAAGAAAAAGTTGATACAAAAAAAATGAAAAAAATCTCAATGCGATGGATGAACCTGGTGGGCTGCTACCAATTTTGTAATATTTGATTCCATTTTTGTCAACAGCATTCTCAAATCATCGCGATTGACTACTAGCAAACGGTTCCTTTTTTTGTTAATAAATTGTCAACTGCACTGAATCCGCGTTCCACCTAATACGATGACGGGAATGCAATAAGGAACTTCTAAATAACAGCCCATATTTCAGGATAAGCCCTAGGCATGTCCTTTTGCAGCCAGAATTGTTGATAGCCGCTTTTGAATTTAAATTTCAATTCATCATTCGTTATAACTTCCATCAGTTCTTTTTGTATTTTTCGAGATTCTGCTGTATCTGCATTCGAAAAGTATCCAAAATCCAGTCAGGTATGATCATTCCCAAAAACTTAAAGCACCTAAGTGCTCGCAATAACAATATATGTCTTCATCTTTTTTCTGCTCCTGATAAATTTGGAAACTGGATGAATTCCCCTCTTTCAAAATTTCGTTTGTTCACAAGGAATTTTGTCACGAATGCAGAAATAACAGATTTTGTTTTTATTAAATTCAAAAACACCCGTGGCCATCCCCGCCCCCCTGGAACGCCACAGCGCCCACTTTGGGAATCACTGAAATAGACTTATAAACTTTTATACAGGGTGTGTACTTCCAAAGTGGACAAACTACGAGATTATTTTTCAGTTTTCATTGTAGTCTCATCAATTTGACCACATATTCGGAAGACGGAAAGGACAATAAATTTTCTACAAGATGAGAGAGTCTATGTGTAAAAACACTCTTATTGCAGGCGTGGTAAGGATTCTTTAAAAGTTATGCACACACTTTCTCTTCAGTAAAAAATACCCCATTCAGTGTACTTTCGAACGACATATCAACTTTTGTGCTAGTTGCTCATTCTCCGTTATAATATCATGATAACAACGGAAATTTCGAACCTATATTTGCTCAAATTTGAAGCTCTTCGTGATTGAATTTCAGTGAAATTTTATAGAAATCATCAATTCATCTGAGGCCAGACTTACATTTTGTATTTTAAGATAAAGAAAAATGACAAACAAAAAATTCTTTGCCTTTGAGGAGGCTAACCTAACAATTTTTGAAACATAGATAAATTGAAAATAGAGGTTTTTCAATAGGATGTTGTCTCTGAGGGATATGGGACACTGACGAGGCCTAATGAGGCCGAAACCGGTCTGTCTCTTCCCTCATTGACAACATCTTGAATAATCATCCCAGTCCGCCTGAAGAAGGTTCTGTTTCTGTGAGCCTATAAATTGAAGATTGTATTCATTTCTATGATCACTATTTTCAATTTATCTATGTTACATTTTGTAGTTGGTACCAGAGTCCAGAATAATTAGAGAATATAGTAGTACAGTCAATAGGGTTTTTAGCAGAAAGTTTTGGGGTAGTTTTGATTTTTTTCGGTTTTTTTATGTTTTTTTGGGGTGCTGAATCCGAATCTGAGGTTTGCTAACAAAATTTCGTGAGGGAACATTGATAAAAATACAAAAAAAGAGAAAAATCTCATTCTTTGGCAATTTTCTGCTTATAACTCGGAAACTATCAACTTTTCGTGAAAAACCTTTCCATACAAAATGAAAGTACATGAAATTTCCTACAAATTGTATTACCACAGCTTGTTCTGCGACAACTCGTTCTGGCTCAAATTATAGTTGAAAATGAGGTATTTTCTATGACTCAATAAATGAAAATAAATTAAATTCCGTGGTTCCGATAATGCGAACGTCTTGAAATACTGCATGAACATTCAGTATATCAGTCTCGATTCACAAAAAATTTAACTCGAATCGGATATCTTGTTATGGAAATATAAATATTCTTCTTTTCAATATTCCAATTCAATTTTCTATGGTTCTGTTCACACTATGGCCACCAAATTTTGCATGAAGCTTCTTATGAGCATCTTGCATATGGCCGCAAAATTTCATTTCGATGGGTTTCGTTTTGTCTGAGATATTGTGGAACAAAAACTTTGAATGGCCATATTCTATGTTTCATAAAACATGGCCATTCAAAATTTCTGTTCCTCAATATCCCAGATAAAACTAAACCAATCGAAATGAAATGGTGCGGCCAAATGCAACATGCTCATAATAAGCCTTATACAAAATTGTGTGACGATAGTCTGAAGAGAACCATAGAAAATTGAATTGGAATATTGAAAAGAAGAATCTTTATATTTCCATAACAAGATATCCGATTCGAGTTAATTTTTTTTGTGAATCGAGACTGATATACTGAATGTTCATGCATTCATGGTATTATCGGAACCACGGAATTTAATTTATTTTCATTTATTGAGTCATAGAAAATACCTCATTTTCAACTATAATTTGAGCCAGAACGGAATGTCGCAGAACAAGCTGTGGTGATACAATTTGTAGGAAATTTCACGTACTTTCATTTTGTATAGAAAGGTTTTTCACGAAAAGTTGATAGTTTCCGAGTTATAAGCAGAAAACTGCCAAAGAATGAGATTTTTTCTCTTTTTTTGTATTTTTTTCAATGTTCCCTCACGAAATTTTGTTAGCAAACCTCAGATTCGGATTCAGCACCCCTAAAAACATAAAAATCGAAAAAATCAAAACTACCCCAGAACTTTCCTGCTAGGGGTTCTTTTGAGCACAAATTGACTGGACTATAGGGGCTATAGGATATTAAGGACTGATGTGGCCACTTTCACGAAATCAGGTGTGATTAAATTATGAAACAACCATAGGTTTGTTCCAACTCAAGAATTGACCGTACAATGATCGTCAGGATTCTGCGCAATAGATAAAAATGTGTTCCAACTGAAAATGTATCGTTTGAGAACGGTTTCGTTTTTGTTCCATCCTGCCTCGGGACCGTGAGTGGAACGGTTTTGTGATCGTCATTTCGATCCCTGGTCTGGAGCAAGTACTGTTTGGACGGTTCTTGTACGGTCAAAGTTTAGACATGCGCATAAGATCGATTACTAACGGTTTCGTGACCGTCAAATTACCGTACAAAAGTCAGCTGTTGGAACAAACCTCATGTATGGCATTGAAAAAACCCTAATGCGATTATTGTTTCTCATTTCCAACATGAGTTATCATGAGGTTGGCAGTAATGAGAGGAGAACTTCTCGGAATAGTTATAGTTACCGATCACTTTGATGTTGAAGAATTCAACAGATTAATCCAAGCAACTTGACCGACATATTCGATGAAATGCTAGTATCTAACAGTTAAAATGTCTAGTTTCAAATGAATGGCTGTCCAGCACATACCTAATAGTCGTAATGGCAAGATCTATTTAATGAATATATTGCGATACAATGGATTGGAAGATGCGGTCAGATGGTCACCGAAGAGTCCCGATCTTACTCCTTTGGATTTTTATGTCTAGAATACTTTGAAAGGAGAAGTATATTTATTTCGCTTTTAGACTCTGAAGGATCTCATCAACAAAATAAAATTGTGTTGTGCAGAAATGCTTTAGAAACGCTATGAACTTTGTACAGTTGTAGATTCTGTACAAAAACGTTGTCTCAAGTGTATTGAAGAAGGAGGTTCATTTCTTCGTTATTTTATCGGTTCGAGATGAATCGATGATTTTCATTAAACTACATTAAAATTAGATCACGAAAAGCTTGGAAATAGAGCAAATTTAGGTTCGGAATTTTAGAGTTTTTCGTTGTTATCAGTTTAGCCATGATATTAGGGCGCAGAATTTGAAGCTAGCTCAAAAATTGATATGTCATTCGAAAGTGCACTAAATGAGGTATTTTTTACTGAAGAGAAAGCGTGCATAATCATTAATATTCCATCGAAAAAAACCATTGGAAAAATAAGACTGATTTTGTCAACTTCAGAATCGTGATATTCTTCTCATTACCGCGCCTGCAATAAGAGTGTTTCCTGCACATAGACTCTCTTATCTTGTAGCTACAAGGAAAACTGAATAATCATCCTTTTAAAGAAAAAACTTAAAATTTTTCGTGAAATCAAGAAACGTTGAATTGAAGAATAACCTTCAACGTTTCGACCATGTGTTATATCACATTTTTGTTGTAAATCACTTGTATAATCACCCCTCGAAGTTTGTTCACTTTAAAAGTGGACACCCTGTATATTTTTATAGGTATATGGATTTAAACAACGCATCCACGAGAGAGAGCTGGTTGTTTGTGACCCTCTTGGGCTGACATTTCGAAAAATCAAAACCGTCCCTCTAAGAGCCAATCGAAATTATCAATATTTAAACTGAGTAATGCTGCTTTCACTTGTTGATTTTCTCCAGAAATTAAGATGGAATTTTTTTCAGGTGCTGGCAATTCCTATACTATCCATTCCTTATCGTGGTCGAGAGCTAAAGAACCAGGTGCCAATGGAGTGATGCATGCTAAAGTATGGGTTCCTGAAGATCCACGAGCTGCCAAGGAGGGTAACAGTTCAGGATTCAATATATCGAATAACTGATTGACCGTTTTCAGAATATAACGGTGATTGTTATTAAAAATATTGTGGAACGCAATGCCAAAATCTAGTATTTTTTGGTACTCTACCGACAGAGAGTTTTGGGAAATGAAATACCAAACATATGATTTAAAACAGAACAAAATAATTTTAATATCATTATTAATGCAATAATCGTACTTTGTAATAATTTTTCTTTAACATATCAAACAACAAATTTGTCTTAAATCCATTTTGTAAAATATGTACATAAAGTTGTATATAAGTGTACATACGTATATGAAGATATATTTATATTAATTTTTATTTTCATTCATTAATTAGATTATGCACACCAAAGAACTGTTGAGCACTTAAGTAATTTAGCAATATTTACTCAACTATAATAATATTAGCATGTAGAAACATTATTTTCTGTGATTTACTGTGAACTTCATAAACAGCGGTGGATGGGTCCAAGCGCAAACATTTCTTATTTGATAGATTGTTGTAGATTAAGTTATAATGAATAGATTTTTAGTTTTCAAATTTATACTGCTATACAGGGGGTTTGGAAATTTAACGTGACACTTCCTAGTCAAGATAACAGAGTTTCAAAATTGAATGATCATTAGATCATGAGTTCTTACTTTTCACTTTTCTATTTGAAATAATATTTGTTAGGTGCTATGAAATCAACCAAAGTACAAACATAGGTACAGATGATATGTTTTGATAGTGAATGATCAAGTTCTAATCTATTAAAATAAGGGTCATTTACTCCATCCGCTTGATGCTTTTATACCGCAAAAAGTTGAAAGTAGGTATAAAAATTTGGCCATGAATGTTGGAAATCTTCTTTCCTACATTATGAATCTTTTACTGGAATGAATGGTATCTATTATAATAGCTACCTATGGTTTCTTTATTACGTCTATAAACTCCTTAATATTGATGAATCAGAGTTCTGGGAACGAATAATTCCTACTTTTATTGGGATATGAAAATCGGGATATTTATAATAATTATATCGGTTATCCCATGAATATAGCATGGATATGTTATTCTTATTCAGCATAATAAATATTGGTTTTGTCGATTACAATAGTTGAAGGGTGAAATAGCGAACGTTTTATAATAATATATAAGAATTCATTCACGAAATTATTAAGAATCAGGTATAGAGAACGGGCCTCTTTTCTAGAAATTATTTTTCTTTATATAATTGATATGAACTTTTTTGTTATAGCGTTAATTTTCTTTTGAGATATTTGTATCTGGTGATTAGGAATTTATTCAGAAGTCTGATATTCATTATCGATTTAACTGATCATTTTCACGAAAATTAACAAAATTATTTCAGGCCTCATAAGTAATTTTAAGAAAAGAAAAATATGCAGGATATAACATGATGATTAATTATATCAAGTGATAACCCAATGAAATTGCAAGTAAAATTTTCAAATGTCAAGTCGAATAATTCGACGGCTAGGACCTAAATATTTGAAAAGGTGATCCACCACTGCTGTTGAATATAATTACTGATCTTTGATTTCGATATTTATTGACCAATATTTATATTTACTTATTTATGAATTATGAAAAAAAGTATCTTGTGTAGATTGAAAAAAACGATTTTTCTCTAGTCATGCTGCAAACTAATCTAGTCATTACTCAGAAATAAAAAATCATATCTTGAAAACTTATCGGTTTAATGCCAAAACAAGATAAGTGCATTTTTACCATTTTTGCGTTAAGTGCATTTTCCTAACCATATTCGATATATAAATGTACTGCATAAACCTGATAACTGTTGTACAACGGAAAAATGATAAATCTTAAAGGCTTGTTTTGGAAATAATTCATTTTGCTCAAAATTGAACAGTTCAAATAAGTTGAGTGCACAAAACTAACAAAATGTTACTTTTCTGATTTTGGCAGAAAGCCGACGAGATGATGATATGAAAATCTGTTGAGCTATATGAATATAATAATTGAAGAAAAAATGTTTTTTATTCCTCTCAAAAACTTCCCATTCCGGAAACTGAATTATAATATTCGTAAAAGAACGTGATGGCCTCATGATTTACATGAGCGCAAAAAAAATTTGTATATACGAAAATGTGTAATAAACCTGAGCAAAAAAGAATTAAATTGGAGAATGAAAACAAACGAATAACACACAAAATTTGGACTTGAACTTGGACAAAGACTCAAAAAACAATGTAGCTTGCCACAGTTTTCTCAATTTCCATCTGTAAGAAAAAGTGTCTAAAGCTTCCTTGTTATTGTTCCAAAAAAATGATTAACATACCAAAAATTTTTAAGCAAGAAATGGTTAAGAAAGATGAGGTTGGATTCTCTAATATTTAATGAAATCTTCGTAGGTCAATCGACCACAAATTCAATGATTCACCTCTCAACGAAAATGAATATATTATAACTTAATAACAAATTTTCATTCAGATATTTTACGATCATTTGCAAATATTAAAGAATTGCAGCAATCTGAGCAGAGTTCGTGTGTGATTTGTAATATTCTAGAAACAAAACGATACCTAATTTGATAAAAAAATAGAAGACACTACCTATTGACGGAAATTATTGATAATTTTATTTATTTTATTCATTAATAATTTCTCGATTATTTTTTTAACGAGCAAGATTCGATCAGTTTGAATTGATTTGATTGCACGGTGCTGATGGACAGATGCAATAAGAAAAAAAATGGAATAACAAATTTTTGGAACAATTGATCGATACCAAGTGGTCAAAATTACATTTTATTACCAAGATTTCATATTTACTATAACAAAGATATAGGTATATTCTTCAATTTTAAAGTGAGGACAATCAATCAAAACTGATGTAATTTTTGGTCATTGGCTTGAGTCTAAATAATTACAAAAATTAAATTATATGGTTCTGATGATGCGATTCTCTTGAAATTATGCATGAACACTCTGTATATCAGTCTTGACTCACAAAATAAATTTCACTTGGATAGGTTATCCTGTTATGGAAATGTAGAGATTCTTCTTTTCCATATTCCAATTGAATTTTCTATGGTTCTGTTGACACTGAGGCCGGAAAATTATGCTTGAAAATTCAGTTTAACAGTTTTCTTTCACAAAAAAATTTCACTTGAATCGGATATCCTGTTATGGAAATATAAAGATTCTTCTTTTCAATATTCCAATTGAATTTTCTATGGTTCTGTTCACACTATGGGCACCAAATTTTGCGTGAAACTTATTATGGGCATCTTGCATAATATGGCCGCAACATTTCATTTCGATAGGTTCCGTTTTGTCTGAGATATCGAGGAAAAATTTCGAATGGCCATATTTTTTGGAACACCCTGTACGATTTGGCTGGTTGACAAATTTAACCGAGCGATTAGGGAACCAAACTCACTCTGAAAATTTCAAGTCTCTAGGACAATCCCTTCGAAAGTTATTGTGCTAACGGCCGGGGGGGCCCACGGACAGAATTGAATTTCACCACGAATTTGTCATCAGGGAGTCGAATCTTATCGTTTGAGATCATTTTCGGATCAAAATTCGAAAATTACAGACATTTGGGCTAAACGATATAGCACTCGGAGAACGAGCGCTCAAAAACAATGTCAAATTTTTTATACAGGGTGTTTCATCATAAACTGGACAAACATATATTTTCGTGTAGAGGACATCGGGAGAATTATTTTTGCCTTATACAATTGTATATCCCGTTTTCGAAGCATAAGCGAGATACAGGGTGTCAAACGTCATTTTTGAGCAAGATGCTTATGAGTGTGGTCAGTTATATATAACACTTAAAGTAACGGTTTTTTGTCAAATGTCAGTATTTTTGGGTCCTCTATTCAGAAAAGTTGACGAACTCCGAAAAAAAAATTTACAAAATGGCGGAAGACCTGCAATGTTCCAAATTTTTTTTAGCGGTTGTCAATTGACTTTTATTTTCTGAATGAACACAATTTTCTTAGAATTTCTGTGAAAAATTTTTTCAAAAATCGAACACAATTTTTTTCACATGTCTACAGCGATGAAAAAAATTCACTCGAAATGGATGAAATTTTGTACAATTGTACTTCTTGAATTATCAATCTCGAATATGAAAACAGAATTGTAAAATATCGAACGGTTTCGTTACTACAGTCATTCAAATGTTTCGTCCAGACCTCTGAAGTAATGAAAAAAATTGTATTGAGTTCTAGAGTCAAAATAATTAAATTATTGACATGTCCAAACATTCTAGACGAATTTATAAAAAAATCAGTGAAACTTAGTTGGGACTCGAACCGACGTAGGTATCAAATATGGAAATGGCACTGTTCTAAGGATATTAATATTCGTTGACAGGCAACGGTAGTTCGTAGTTCATAGAGTTGGACATTTATTTAAATTTCAGTGAATATAATTTAGCCAGTAGTCAAACTCTATGAACTACGAACTACGGTTGCCTGGCAACGAATATTAATATCCTTAGAACAGTGCCATTTCCCTATTTAATACCTACGTCGGTTCGAGTCCCAACTAAGTTTCACTGATTTTTTTGTATAAATTCGTCTAGAATGTTTGGACATGTCAATAATTTAATTATTTTGACTCTAGAACTCAAAACAATTTTTTTTTTCATTATTTCAGAGGTCTGAACGAAACATTTGAATGACCGTAGTAACGAAACTGTTCGATATTTTACAATTCTGTTTTCATATTCGTGATTGATAATTCAAGAAGTACAATTGTACAAAATTTCATCCATTTCGAGTAAAATTTTTTCATCGCTGTAGACATGTAAAAAAAATTGTGTTCGATTTTTGAAAAAATTTTTTCACAGAAATTCTAAGAAATTGTGTTCATTCAGAAAATAAAAGTCATTTGACAACCGCTAAAAAAAATTTGGAACATTGCAGGTCTTCCGCCATTTTGTAAATTTTTTTTCGGAGTTCGTCAACTTTTCTGAATAGAGGACCCAAAAATACTGACATTTGACAAAAACCGTTACTTTAAGTGTTATACATAACTGACCACACTCATAAGCATCTTGCTCAAAAATGACGTTTGACACCCTGTATCTCGCTTATGCTTCGAAAACGGGATATACAATTGTATAAGGCAAAAATAATTCTCCCGATGTCCTCTACACGAAAATATATGTTTGTCCAGTTTATGATGAAACACCCTGTATATGGGTCAGTATCACCAGAAATATAATTAAAGGTCTGTGAAAATATAACATCAAATAAAATTGTAGGAACGAAAACACAGATATACGAACAAGAACAATTGACCTGAAATATTTGTGCTTCCGACATGAATTAGATCTATAACTTCCATATTTAATGCATATAATAGCATAATACCGGAAGAAAGAGAATGAATAAATTCGAAAAAAAAATTTCCGTAAAATAATGAGTTTTACGAGGAATTGAGCAATATTTACAAATTTGGTATTTAGGTGGAAGTTAGATATTGACACCAATGTCCGAACAAATTTCTATTACCCAACAACTTCGTATATGCAATTCAAAAGCCTTTTCACGTTTATTCATTTATTTATTCTCTATAGAAATCTACCCTAAACATTCTATAAAGAATTCTATATACAACGACTTAAATATGATATGATATTATCGTGTTTACTCCTGGGCTACGGTCGACCGTAAACTCGGTCAAAAAGAACAAATTTGAACAATTGTTTTGAAATGAGTTGTTCGAAAGATGTATCAAACCATAGGGAACTATGAGTTTCACAAAATGTTCAATCTTCTATGAAATAATGGGTAGGTAATGACTTATTATGCGTAGAGAGCTTAATTAATCTTATTTCACATAATTATGATTTATTAAGTATTATCTTCACAGCTCTATACGTAAAAAGTTTATTTCTTACTCTTAGGTTTCGAAATATTCGAAGAGATACATATTTTGAAACGAATATTGAATGACATAAATTCCGGAAGGACAGACTTGAAATTTCAAGATAGTTTTGAGCTCTGAGTAGAAAGTATCAGTTCATAAAGCAATAAAATGAGAAGAAAAGTTCTCATATTGATTTGAATGATCGCGTTTTCAATATGAACAAGCTTCTAACATCGAATCAGATATTTTCTATATTCATATCTTCAGCAGTATGTATTCAAATTTCTTCTATTAAAAAATTTCTGAGAATGTTGAAAGTCAGGGTTCGTCTTCACACCTAATTACACTCAATTTGTTGTCTTTGATCTCTTCTGAAAGCCCTAGAATTTCTATCGTTCAATTGCCATATAGTCCAGTCAATTTGTGCTCAAAAGAACCCCTAGCAGGAAAGTTCTGGGGTAGTTTTGATTTTTTCGATTTTTTATGTTTTTTGGGGTGCTGAATCCGAATCCAAGGTTTGCTAACAAAATTTCGTGAGGGAACATTGAAAAAAATACAAAAAAAGAGAAAAAGTCTCATTCTTTGGCAGTTTTCTGCTTATAACTCGGAAACTATCAACTTTTCGTGAAAAACCTTTCTATACAGAATGAAAGTACGTGAAATTTCCTACAAATTGTATAACCACAGCTTGTTCTGCGACAACCCGTTCTGGCTCAAATTATAGTTGAAAATGAGGTATTTTCTATGACTCAATAAATGAAAATAAATTAAATTCTGTGGTTCCGATAATGCGAACGTCTTGAAATTTTGGATGAACATTCAGTATATCAGTCTCGATTCACAAAAAAAATTCAACTCGAATCGGATATCTTGTTATGGAAATATAAAGATTCTTGTTTTCAATATTTCAATTCAATTTTCTATGGTTCTCTTCACACTATCGTCACACAATTTTGCATAAGGCTTATTATGAGCATGTTGCATTTGGCTGCACCATTTCATTTCGATTGGTTTAGTTTTATCTGGGATATTGAGGAACAGAAATTTTGAATGGCCATGTAAGCCATGTTTTATGAAACATAGATTATGGCCATTCAAAGTTTTTGTTCCACAATATCTCAGACAAAACGAAACCCATCGAAATGAAATGTTGCGGCCATATGCAAGATGCTCATAAGAAGCTTCATGCAAAATTTGGTGGCCATAATGTGAACAGAACCATAGAAAATTGAATTGGAATATTGAAAAGAAGAATATTTATATTTCCATAACAAGATATCCGATTCGAGTTAAATTTTTTTTGTGAATCGAGACTGATATACTGAATGTTCATGCAGTATTTCAAGACGTTCGCATTATCGGAACCACGGAATTTAATTTATTTTCATTTTTTGAGTCATAGAAAATACCTCATTTTCAACTATAATTTGAGCCAGAACGGGTTGTCGCAGAACAAGCTGTGGTAATACAATTTGTAGGAAATTTCATGTTCTTTCATTTTGTATGGAAAGGTTTTTCACGAAAAGTTGATAGTTTCCGAGTTATAAGCAGAAAACTGCCAAGGAATGAGATTTTTTCTCTTTTTTTGAATTTTTTGCAATGTTCCCTCACGAAATTTTGTTAGCAAACCTCAGATTCAGCACCCCAAAAAACATAAAAAACCGAAAAAATCAAAACTACCCCAAAACTTTCCTGCTAAAAACCCTATTTGACTGTACTAATATGCAATCAAGAATTCCTCCAAAACTTGAAATTGTGCTAGGTATTCTAAAATATACCACCATCACGATGCCCAAGATTTACACCATAATTTGTCTTCGTGCCTCAATGATTTATTCAATGCATACTAGATGATTTTCCAACTCTGAGAACTTTCCACCACCTGAATGTTCCCACGAGTAGGGACGTCAATATTTCCCGGCCTTCCCGATTGGTTGCACTTGTTCCTTCCCACGAAGCTTCAAGATGGCGCCTTGAAATACTCTGCTATGTGAAGGAAAAATTACTTTCTTCAAACGGATCGTAGCCAGACGTTCAACAAAAGCCTCAATGTTTATTTCTATAGTTTATATGCTCAGTGATATCAGAAGGAACAAACAAACGAACTACACTACTGGAAAAAATTAAAGGATCAAAAAAAAATTCCAAATTTTTCGGCATTTTTCAACATGCCGTAACTTTGAGAGGAATGGTCGTACAAGGAATTCAAAAAAAGGAAATTGTAGCTCCAAGTGTCTAGTTTTTGGATTAGAACTTCAAAATGTTTTGGTGTCATCGGTTGTTGAGTAATCTTGAAGAGACCATCATCAAAAAAAATTCGAAATTTTTTTCAGTTTTTTCCTTGGTCTACGGGCTTGAAAACTTTTTTTTGCTCAATCACTATGAGGATTGGATAGTTTCTTCATTCTGTTTTAATCTCATATTCTATAGATTTTGGTATATCCACTTCTTGTCAAGATATCGGCCTTCAAATCAAAAAGGATTCTTTTGCCTTTGAATATCGATACCTCGGCAACCAATGATTGCACAGAAAGCTAAAGGTGGGTTTCAGGAACTTGAATGAATTCCCTTCAACGGTTAGCCATTGCTTTTCCGAAAAAAAAATTATTCTTTCTGTCACATGAATTTGAAAATGCAACAAAAAAAGGTCTTTTCGTGGTGTTTTGGGAATACGAGCGCTGGATCGAAAATATTGTGGGAACAGAAAATGTTAAGTGTGCATTTTCCAGTTCAATAAGTCCACAAAAATCTCACAAAGAGCCAAATTAATCCAGCCAACCCTTTTCGTGTTTCACCCGATCAAATTTCTGAAAAAATTAAAGGATCAAGTTTCCTGCTCTGAAAAGCTCAAAACCTTTATTATCTCGGAAAAACAAGAAAAAAAAAATCACGACCCTTTTCAACGATTTCATTGCAGAAAGATAATAATTTTTTTTTTATTTTTATTTTTTTTGAGAAATTTTTTCTTCTTTTTTGAAAGTTCAATAACTTTCTGTAATGAAATTGTAGAGAAAAATTGGTGAACTTTTTTTTTCTCGTTTTTTTCAAGATTATAAAGGTGATGAGCTTTTCAGGGCAAGAAACGTGATCCTTTAATTTTTTCAGAAATTCGATCGAGTGAAACACGGAAACGGTTGGCTGGATTAATTTGGCTCTTTGTGAGATTTTTGTGGACTTATTGAACTGGAAAATGCACACTTAACATTTTCTGTTCCCACAATATTTTCGATCCAGCGCTCGTATTCCCAAAACACCACGAAAAGACCTTTTTTTGTTGCATTTTCAAATTCATGTGACAGAAAGAATAATTTTGTTTTCGGAAAAGCAATGGCTAACCAACCGTTGAAGGGAATTCATTCAAGTTCCTGAAACCCGCCTTTAGCTTTCTGTGCAATCATTGGTTGCCGAGGTATCGATATTCAAATGCAAAAGGATCCTTTTTCATTTGAAGGCCGATATCTTGACAAGAAGTGGATATACCAAAATCTATAGAATATGAGATTAAAACAGAATGAAGAAACTATCCAATCCTAATAGTGATTGAGCAAAAAAAAATTTTTCCAAGCCCGTAGACCAAGGAAAAAACTGAAAAAAAATTCGAATTTTTTTTTTGATGGTCTCTTCAAGATTACTCAACAACCGATGACACCAAAACATTTTGAAGTTCTAATCCAAAAACTAGACACTTGGAGCTACAATTTCCTTTTTTTAAATTCCTTGTACGACCATTCCTCTCAAAGTTACGGCATGTTGAAAATTGCCGAAAAATTTGGATTTTTTTTTTGATCCTTTAATTTTTTCCAGTAGTGTATATTCAATAGCAGAATGACAATAGCTTGATAATGTTATGATAACGACATCAATATTTCGGTTTCCATAGACAACGTTTTTTTTTTGTTAAGTAGACGTTGTATTTATAGCAACATCAGTCACCCGTTCTGGAAAAGCCTTTCTGACGTAGAACATATACAAATTGGAAAGATACCGATTTCTCTTGGAACTCATCAAGAATGGGCTGCACGATCTCACAGGTGACTGCAGTCACAAAAAAACCTGATGAAACTAAATATAGCCTTCAACGAGGTTCATAAAGGCTCTGGAACTGGATGGTAATCCGTAGACACAGTGCAAGATATGGAAGGCACAATAGACCATTAGGTAAAGAAAAGTTCATTCGGGGCGGTCCTTCTGGAAAACACTGTAGGTTCCTGAGGTTTATCTCATTTTTCACAAGACATACATCTGACATAATGGAATTTCTATGTTCCAATAGAGTTTCGACATTTCTCATAGTGCTTTAGAACACTTTGCGCGGTTGCCATGAGAATTGCACATTAAAAACCTCAAAAATAACAGTACTTCTCCACTATTTAGTGGATGTTATTATACCTACATATAAACCTTCCTCTTGAATCACTCTATCTTTTAAAAAAAACGCATCAAAATCCGTTGCGTAGTTTCAAAGATTTAAGCATACAAAGGGACATAAGGACAGAAAAAGCGACTTTGTTTTAGACTATGTAGTGATTGACCATTTAAATGAGTCATTAATGTTCAATTTCGTACACATTAAAATCCCCCTTTATTACGAGGTCAGCGGAAAATAAAATTTCAAATCATTATAACTCGAGAACTTTATCTCAACCGAGAAACCTACCTATTCATATCTCACATCTACCCTGAATATTTCTTAAGTTTTTCCGTTTCAGAAAAATTTTCTCGCCACATGTTTTGTCCACTGAGTTCACGTCATGAAGATCAACGTAGAAATCATATTTATCTACCTAAGGCAAGAGCAAGTGATTTATTATTTAAAATTATCTTTTACGTTTATCGATGACAAATAATCTTTTATCACGATTACGCAGAAAATTAATTTGCATTTCCAGTTTGAGGCTATGTGCGTTCAGTTCTCTTTTCATCTTCCACAACTACACGTGGGAACTCCAAATAATAACTATCTATTGACGAAGTTTCCTAGAATTTGATTATTTGTGATAATGAGCAAAAAACGGTGCTTCGGTGGCGACGGTGAGTTGATATGAGCAGTTTATTTATTCGGTAGAATTATAGGAAATCACTTAAGCAATGCATAAGTAGAATACAGTGGCGGCTCGTGAGATTTCAATCAGAGGAAGCCCAAGACCACGAAACCAACAAAATAATTTATTGCGAACTGGGAACTGGCATTTATTATACCATTCTACGCAGAACGATTATGAGCAGAATTAATAATTAAATTTGGCATTGCTGGAGGTGTCTTAATTACTTGAGTAATGAAAATTTTATCATCGTCAGGCATTTTACTGAATATATTATTCAAAATAAAATCTACAGGATCTTGCGTTTCTTCAAGTTCACTACTTGCATTATAATTCTCACTTCTTTTTTCCGTTTCAATCTTTCTTGCTGAAATATTAAAATCTTACCTACAAACTTTTCCGAAAAATGTCACAAAACAACAAACTGCACGCTGAGAGGATTAATACTTCGTTAACAAAAAGGGAGGGAATCAAAACAACCATCCACAATCACCGGGGTTGATTCGGGCCGCCTAGAAGCGATAATAATGACGCGGAGCCGGGCCTCCGACACGTGATCCACAGCTTGAATTTTGAGTGGTTCCCGCACCGTTCATGAGAAGAAGTTTGAAATGTTACATTCTAACGAATCTCCACTCGTGGAGGCGAGCCTTCTTCGCTAAGAGGTTTGCCTGCTATCCGTTACGCTGTTTTGTGTGTTGCGGATAGTGTATGAATTTTATAGATCGCTGAGTAATAAACATATGTTTATTACTTTGAGATTTGGATAGTAGATATGTTACTTTGTGAGAAGAGATTAACAAACCAATCAGAAAGTTAATAGCGTTTTCCATTGGTAGAACTGGTGCAATTTTTGTGTTCCATTGGTACAAAGAACAGTGAAAAATTGCACTCATGTCGCACTGGGACAATTCTGGTGCGAACCAGATCCTCAATGAAAAACGCTATTCATTTCGCACTACAAATAGCGACTAACAAAACAAGCATTAGACCATTTCAGCTCTTGGGTACTAAAAACTACGATGTTGATGGAATGTAATATCATTTTTGATCGCTCGTTCTACGTTAAACGAGTGCTATATCGTTTTGCCCAAATGTCTGTAATTTTCGAATTTTGAGCCGAAAATGGTCTCAAACGATGAGGTTCGACTCCCTGATGACGAATTCAATTCATCCGGCCATCCGTCCGATAGCACCACAACTTTCAAAGGGATTGTCCTAGAGACTTGACCACGAATTCGTCATCTGGGAGTCTAACCCTATCGTTTGAGACCATTTTCGGCTCAAAATTCGAAAATTACAGACATTTGGGCAAAACGATATATTCATTTAAGAAGAACGGACGCTCAAAAATGAAATGTTCAGAAAAGATTGATTCGGGGTTTTTTCTGACAATTCTTTATAGGGATATATACTTCTGATTAATTATAGGTGATATTGAGATCCAGTTGCTAACGACAGAATATCTAAATGAAAGTCTTGAATTGCTTCAAAATGTGTTCTTCATGGAGGAAACTACTGCTGTGGCATGTGGACTACCAGACGACCCAGAGGCAAGAAAAGAATGGGGGGAAATATGTTTAGCTGTGGCTAAGGAAGGTGTTTCTGTGATAGCAATCAATAAGAAAGAAAACAAAGTAGCAGCTGTAGCATTCAATAAACTATATAACAAGGTATGAAAATCGGTGCAGCTATCCTTGATTTTCTCATAATATAATAACCGAACATCTAATCGTGTGGACATATCTGCACACCAAGCAAAAACCCTCGCACCTTGAAGTCAATATTCGGATTGTTCGATTCTTAGTAAATTCTTCATTTGATGACAATAGTAGTGTTCTTCCATTCACCATCAGATCCATTCGAATGATATGTCAGATGGCTCAACACATGTAGAATAAAAGAACGAGCTGATGGTTATCTGCTGTTTAGTAGACGCATGATGGAGTCCATTGACGTTTCTTTCATACAAATATACTCTTCACTTGGTTCATTAGCATTTCACTACATTCATCGGCCCTGGAAGTCGATGGATCCGATGAGCCATCGATGCGAACATCGGTGATTGAAAGAACGAGTAACAGTAACAATCGTTGAATAAACGAACGATTTGATACAAACGTGATTGGAGCGCAGAGTCCATCGATGAATAAAATAACACTTTTATTTCTCGGTGCACCGATACCACCGATATGTCCACAGTCTCAGTACTTTCATTCGATAACAGCCTCCTGGTGCTTTCATTACTGTATCTCTTCTTTTCAAATACACTGGCGGTCCCCAAAAATATAATCAACAGATGGGACAAACCAACCCGTAAATTTTCAATGGCCCCCAATACTGATGTTCCTCATATAATACTCTGTTACACCTTCACTACAATTACCTTTTTTAAGCGCGACTACTAAGATCAATTGAGTTAGAAGTGAGTCTAAATTAGATAAATGTTGATAAAAGGAAGTACCACAAAAATTAAATGTGTATCGAAACTGAGATGGGTAAACCATCGGTTCAGGTATGTAAGATGGCGGCGGTCCGTTGCATCAACAAGTGGCAGCAACGTTGCCAGTTACGAAGATTATTCTTGTATTTGAAGAATAGATTGAATTCCTTTTCGATTTATTATATCGAGATTCCATTATTCAAATTAATTTTTACTAACTCAATTCGAGTGAAATAGCTTGCTTTAACTCTTTGTCGAACAGAAATGTGATCATTTTTTTAAATAGCTGCGTTTGCGTGGGTGTAGATTTCTTTGCTTAGTTCTTCAAACTAGGCAACTATAAAATAAATCAATTGAAATTGTTTTATTTACTTCCATACAGCGAATATATCCTGAAAATTCTAATTGAAATGTTAACATTTATTGGTTTCTTTTTCACCTATGTAAAGAATAAAATATAAAGTGCAATAATTAGACATTATATTTCAAAATGTGCCATGTGGTTTGATTATATTTCAATTCAAAATTAATTGTAATCAAGTTGTAAAAGATAAGAACATTCCGAACTCTTAGAGTTTATGATTGAGAATGAGAATGAAGCGAAAAAAATTCTTACTGGGAAATATCCTTCAGGGTAATCGATCGAATTGGTTCTGCTAATTCGAAAGCGATATGACCAAGAACGTTTACATTTGAATTACTCTGCATTTTCTAATTCAGAAATGAAATGTCCATTTATGTAGGTACGTAGTAAAGTGAGCGATGAATACAAGATACACCTCGTAATTCTTTTCAAAAAAACTGACTTAGAATCAGCACTATTTGATTTAGGGTGAATAAAACAAGAAGCATCTTGTAATGAAGTTCAATTTTATAACTGAGTTACTGAGTAATTGATCTTCATTTAAAATAATTTATTCGAGTTTTCATTTTAAATTCGTGAATTTTATGCCGTTCAGAATTAATTCACAACAATCAGGAAAAACCGAGGTCTTCATTTTTAAATAATTTATCCGAGTTTTCATTTTAAATTCGTGAATTTTTATTCCGTTCAGAATTAATTCAAAACAATCGAAAAACCGAACATTTAGCGATTGATTTTGTTTTTCATACAGAAAACATCGTAGAACGGTCCGCAAGAACAACGCCGATCGCCGATAACGCCGTTTTTTGCATATACGTACGATAAGCCAGTTTTAAGATGTTTTTACCGAGGTACACTCCTGCAAATTTTAACGTTTCTGCGCCTACCTTTTCCACCCCCCTCCGGAAGATTATATTAGAGGCGGGGTTTCCCTACATCGGTAATTAGTTCCGAAATATTTTCTGCTTGAGACGTATACCTTTTAAATTAGTTCCGAATTATTTCTGCTTTAGACATATACCTTTTTAAATTAGTTCCGAATTATTTTCTGCGCTAAACGTTTCCTAGATTTTTCTAAGCTTCCGAATTTTATCATTTCATTTTGCTTCAAAGTGAGTGCTAGTGCAATTGAATTGTAAGTACCGAGCCGATTTATTGCAGTCCTATTTTTATTCCTCGTTGAGTCTACCTAAATAGCTGTTCCGTTAGATTCCGTAACAATACCTTTCCTAGTTTGTCCAGGTGCCCGTAGTTAGTCTGTCCTTCATGGTGTGTAAACTCATGGTCAGACTGAAGGGCTCAAGCGAACCACTGCTATAGTACGTTTGTCCGTATAACCGGTGCCCGTAGTTAGTCTGTCCTTCATGGCGTGCAAACTCATGGTCAGACCGGAGGGCTGATGCAAACCAATGCTATAGTACGTTCAACCGAATACCTTTCCTGCTCTGTCCTGCTCCTTAGTGCCTGTAGTTAGTCTGTCCTTCATGGCGTGTAAACTCATGGTCAGACCGGAGGGCATAACCGAACCAATGCTGTAGCAAGTTCGACATATCCTTTTCAACCCTCTAATTTCACCTGGCCAAACCCAACCTGTTTATACGAGAAACAAGCAAAGTGGTAGACTACGTGGTGAATTCTAGGACTGAAAGAATATCGGACAAGTATAACCGTTGTGCACTCTTATACTGACCCCTTTTATTCCTGTTTTCCTGATATTATCATATATTTGAATTCACCGTTTAAATTTAACTTACTTTCTATTCTGGCTGACTCGTACCGGGAAAATATTTGTTTCTTATGAAAGTGCTCGCAGTCAGACAAACTGACCAATCTTATATTTTGTACTGATTTCATATAGCGTCTTATTTCACTGTATTTTTGTATAACTATTTTTCGCTATTTGAATAAACTGTGTAAATTTGCTCTATTTCTGATTTTCTCTGTTATCGCTAATATCTTAGATAACGACGAACTCTGTCTCTGACTAGCCGCTGCCCTGGGGTGCTATTCTTGACATCGTTCGCAACTTTGCGCATACGCACACTTGCGAACGGCTATTTGCGTATACGCACTAGAAACGGTATTCTTGAGCACTGTTCGCAATGATGACCGTTCGCAACTTCAGTTGAACGCGGCAACAATGCAAAACTTGGATGAAATGCAACACAGAATACACGAATAGAGACTACATTAAATGGAGCGGATTTTGAACCAATCAGAGAGCAGTAGGGATTTTCAAATTTGACAGACGAAATCTGTTTACATTTTCGTCAGATGTCAGCTTGACTTTTGAAAACATTACGGTTTTTACCTATTTTAAACGTTATTTTGAGCTTGAAATAATGGGATTCTCAATTAAAACTCAAGAAAGAGGAGATTGTTGTACGCATTTCCGTTAGATGAAATTATTTCATTTTCGATGTTGATATGAAAATGGGCAATGACTTTGCTACTTAGAGGTAAACTTGATCCCTAATTTTCATTATTGAGAATCCCTTTGACTATTGATATTATTTCAGGTTTCATCTTATTCAGCAAGCCAGGGAAAATGTGCCATCAATTAAGAGCCTGAACAATGACTCTCAAGATGAAAAGAACATGCACACGAATCAATTGATATTTTCTAACGGTCTACATAACATAGACTTCATTCAGCGTCTATTATTATAATCGTTTTAATTTTATCTTGCATTTTTCAGTTAGTTTAAAAAAAATCAAGATCAAATGAAGTTTCTCTGCGACAGAACTACATATTAAACCAGAAAAATATTATGCCATATTTATTTTTTTTATTATGATTCCAACAATAATTACTAGTTTTGTCAGTTTACCCTGTTTTATTTTCTATTTGTTTCAGTGAAGTCCTTCAGCATTTGTGCAATAGTACCTTTGATCATATTCAGAAATTTTTTACTAATTAAACACATGGTGTACTTCCCAACATTAATATTTTCAATAATCGAGCACCGAAAGATTATACCATACAAAGAATTATTGTTTACAATTGAATTATACAAAAGTCAAGTTTGACTAATGAAAGCATGGTTAGTATCGAACTGAAGTTTCATGTTAAACGCAGACTCAGAATCAGGTTTAAACAATTTACACTTTTCTGAAACAATTATGCTCAACTTATTCACTTTCGGTTGAAATGAAAATATTGTTATCGATTTCAATCCTCTTTCCGAAAAGAACATCAAAATATCTGGTACCTGTTCATCAAGATCCCAGGCCAAAATTAATAAAAGCATTGATCAGGCACTAAAGGTATCATTCATCAAATCTTTCAATATGAATTATTGATTTCCAATATTCCTGTTCAGTTGTGAGAGTGCACATAATTGAAATACCTACATATAAGTAAAGGACAAGAAAGTGAATTTGAAAAGTGAAACGGTTCTTTCTTTTTGAATGAATATTTGATAGTGGTTCAAATAATGTGTTTTATTCTTCGTTTAGATACATCAGTTTTCTCGTTTATTCACTTCAATTAAGCCTGATAGAAATTTTATGCAGTAACACCTTCAATCGTTCACTTATTTATGAAAATAGAACTTTATGTGCTTAATTACAATTCAGTAAAAATTAACCACAAACAAATCCATCATCGAAACTTATTCATTTATCTTGTAAGATCAGCACATGATTAGATATCATAAGTTTACTAACTAAATACTTGTATTCTGGGCAAAGAGTAAGAATCAAGTTAATTCAATTTTCACTAGATTATACTTTTACACATAATGAAAAAAAATTGACATATCAAATGCTTCTTATAATAACACAACGATTTATTCACATCCAACTTGAATAATGATAAGATTGACCGAGTCAAATGACCATTGACCGAAGTTCTTCAGCCCTCATCGAACTATTTTCTCTATTTGTGAATCATGTAGATACAAGTCCATCAACTGAATTTTGTCTTGATACATTGATTTCTCTCCTTCTTTATTGATAATTGGAATATGAGAATACATTTTCAAACCAATTTGATGGCTCAAACAAGTTTCAAAGTACATCATTCCATTATATTCGTATTGATGGCACATTTTCCTGGCATACTGGACAAATAAGATGAAATCTGAAAATCAAATGAATACTTGAAAATATTATCAATAATGGATATTAGGGATAAAGTTACCTTCGAACAGTAAAGTCATCATTGCCCATTTTCATACCATCATCGAAAATGAAATAATTCCAGCTAACACAAATGCGTACAACAATCTCCTCTTACTTGAGTTATAATTGAGAATCCCATAAATTCAAGCTCCAAAATCCAAATAACGTTTAAAATAAGTAAACTGTAAAATCCGGAATGTTGTCAAATGTCAAGATCATAGTCAAGATGACATCTGACGAAAATGTAAACAGATTTCGTCTGTCAAATTTAAAAATCCCTACTGCTCTCTGATTGGTTCAAAATCCGCTCCTTTTAATGTAGTCTCACGAATAGCATCCTGTGCTGATAAAATAGCCGGAGGTGATTAGCAAACGACCGTTTACTGATGTGGATAGTCGTTAAATTTTATATTTCAAATAGGCTTTTAGAGGTTAGTTTCATTTATATTTGTTTTAAGTGATATTCGAGATTGCAAATTATAATGGAAGGTACCAAGACAGAAGAAGTACAGAGCAAACACAGTTATTGTTAAAATTAATGAAGAAAATTTCGGAAAATTGTCCGGATTCCCTACGAAAAATGTGTAAATTTTGTGGTGAATACTCAAATATACTTATTTAAAAGTTGTGTAGGCGGTGTATTGAAAGAAAGGACATCTTACAAGAGGAATATGCAAAAAAATCATAAATTCTCAATCATTTCCAGACATAGCATGACATACATACGAGTATGCTGAATTATGCTTAGAAATAGTAAAAAAATCTCTGAACACGCTCAAAAGTACTTCATGTTTCAATCAAAAAATATCAATTCGAAGAACCTTCTATATCGTTACTAAGAACATTTGCACATTGTGACAATCAACTTTCACACGATTGTATCTTTGCATAAGTTTTTTATGATTTCACAAATGCTAACATATATTGCAAATCGTCCATTAACCATGTCAACCCTTAAATATGTCACTACATAAATCTCCATCTTATTTCTGGCACGAAAAAGGCACTTCATTTCGTATTTGGTTGTCAAAGTTATGGATTCAACATTCATAGAACTCGTTAAATATGACTCATTTCGATGGTTGCGGCGTACGCACATCTACTGCGGACGCTCAAGACCGTCCGTTGCAAAATGCGAACGTTCGCACGGTATTCGAACGGTCAAGAATACCAAAACGTCACTTCCATTCGCAAAGTCGGGAGTTGCGCACGACCCTGAAACTTACGAACGGTCAAGAATAGCACCCCTGGTAGGTTTGCTATTCTCCCTTATTAGAAAAAAGAATAGCTGGCGCTCGAGGTAAGTTTCACCGAGAAAACCACGTTACAATCTATAAGGACTTAAAAAATCTGTTCATTTACGTCTCTCTGTATAGATCCACCTATACATCATATATGTACAACAACTTGTGAACGGCGCTGTATTTGAAACCTTATGTATTGGACAGGCGCAATACGCTATTGTAAATATGTTCATATGTATCAGTTTTATATTTCATTCCATATTATTACCTCAATAAATGCACAAGTTAAACAAATTGTTTTCAAATTCAATTATATCGATCAAAATTGATCCAATTTCTTTATGTGTATCACACACTAGTAGTGATCTACACACTCTCGCAAAGGATTCTCAGGCAATCAGCTGTTCGTGATAGATCGTTGGACGGCTTGTTAGCGAACGTTCAACGCCCAATAGGTAGCATTAAGGTTGACGCTCACTTGGACGAGACGAGACGAGACGAAGCGACGGTTAGTTCGCCTGGGACCATTCTGATCTTCGCTTCGCGCCTCCTAAGTGATCGTCTACCCATTTGATTCAGTGCAAATCGTGGCCTGCGGAAAACAACTCTTCGCTTCGTCTCGTCTCGTCCAAGTGAGCGTCAAACTTTAAGCGCATTGCGCTTCGTCCGTTGAATGCAACCAATCTGTCTCCCCAACCAACCTGCGCTATTATCCCCACACTAACAGCACAATATACCTCACCAAGAGAGTGGCTCAGAATATCCAACTTATTGGATATTCATTTGGGTGAATATCGAATTTCGGTGACCAGCAGATATCGATCAGATTTTACTGTCATTGTATTCATTGAGTCTTTCCGAACAACATTAGTGAAACCAACAGGTGGCACCATGTCTTAGTTTAGAAAAAAAATGGAGTTTCATTTCAGGTATATTCAATAATTGATGCAGAAAATACGAAATTCTAGAGGCATCGCATATCCACAACGTTCTTCATGGTAAGTTTGGCACCACTGCTCCATCCTTCGGCGAGTGACATTTCAAATGATGGCGGGAATTACGGGAAGGCATCGTATCTCATTCAAGCGAAAGAATCTGCGGCAGTGCCAAATCTGCCATATAAAACGACGGGCTTTCCTTAGAATTTGTGGATATGTGGTACCTCTAGAATTTCAATGTTTCTGCATTAATTATTGAATATACCTGAAATGAAACTAAGTAATCGAATAGTTATTTGAATGTTCAAATGTGATTTATGGACTAAATTGAACTTTAGGGATCCATATTTTCTAAACTAAGACAAAACTCTTGGTTTTACTAATGTGGTTCAGGAAGACTCAATGAATACAATGATACCAAAATCTGGTCGATATCTGCTGGTCACCGAAATTCGATATTCACCTTCTTTTGTTTCAAATACGAAATGCATATTGTGAAAGCTTGGGATTTTATTTATTTATTTCATTTATTATTTCAGAGTGGTTATTCATTCTACGACAAATATCTGCAAATCTTCAAAACTCAATCAGCAAAAGACTTAATAAAATTTTGCAAAGCAGCCGACAACGTAACTGATCTATTTGAAGTATGTGGGTGTGATTGTTACCTAGAATTGATGTTCCTAGCCACATCTCCTAATTATAAAGGAAAGCAACTAGCAACAAAATTAGCAACTGCTACTATTTCTTTAGCAAAAATGCTGAAACTTGGGGAAAACATAAAGCAGAGCTTGAGCGATGATGAACTGAACAACGATTCAAAACCGGATGCTGTGATAGCAGTTTTTACATCAAATATATCCCAAAAACTTGCAGCAAAACTAGGGTTTGAAGAAGCAGGCAGTGTTTCATACAAAGAATTAACGAGAAATGGAAAAACTTATCATGAACTAGTTGGAGGAAGGCAGGAGAAATGTTCAGTTGTTTATAAGAAAATATGATGCCATTTTATGAACTTCCGTATGTGATATTTTGTTGAAAAAAGAAATAAACTATCTTCCATATAATACTATGTTTATGTCATATTCATTAATCTCCACAATAACTGTAACTGACAGCATATTGTCATTTTTTGAGTTGTTGAGTATATATTCCTGGGGGTCAATACATGAGTAGAATTTCGATGGACCGAAGAAATTATATAACATGCAAAATTCTAAGTATAAATTGAAAACTCAGTAGCTATACAGATATGGAAATTCACATCGGAAACATACGATATTCAATACATCAGAGAGGTAATTTTGTCATCCAGTTGAACAGTTGTAAATGAAAAAGATTTATGTGCTATGTCACTGACTGAATAAATGACGAATTGCGAATAATGTAGTGCTGTCTTTCTCCCATCGTGGAAGTTGCCTAATTCAAGCAGTAGTAGGCAACCTGAAGTACTCGAATCGAATTATTTAATTTAATGTGCTGGGCTGCCCGTAACACTCGATTCAAGTACTTTAACAGGTCAACATCGTACCAGGTGCCTTATTCTCGAGAAGTGATATTCGAAAACGTATACGAACTTCATTGCGCGAGTCCCTGTTTTACCTGCAAAAATGCACACCGCGCACTGAAGATCGTATACGTTTTGGACTATCACTTGTCGAGAATACGGCACCAGAGGAATAAAAGAAGCAGAGTGTAAGGAGTGGGATAAGAAAAGGACCTGATGAATGTTAGTGTTAGTTTTAAGTGTCACTGTTAGTGTATTTTAATTTGTTATTATTTTGATATACTTACCTTGATTGTTATGCTTACCTTTTTTTCACCTTACTCATTCGAGTTCTTGCATAATAAAGTATAATGTCATGTATTTATCTTCATAAATAAATGATTATTAGCCTACTATACCGCTTGAATTAGGCCACTCCCACGATATGAAAAAGACAGCACTACATTTTTTGCAATTATTGGTTAGTTGCCTGCACAAAGTATAAGAGGGAAAATGATTAATTTTGGGTTAAAAGGTCCATCATACCAATAAGTGTCGACGGTTTAAAATGTCACAAAAATATTTACCTAAGGCCCACCTGCAAATACTCGAATATTTTGAAGCTGCATTAATATTCATCAATATTAGTTTGTTGCTAAGTGATTTGTGTCCCATGCGTTGAAATATGGTTAAATTTTTTTGAGATAATCTTGCAAATATAGCAATTTCTCAAAACTAATACAGTATACTCAAGTATAAACATGTCTTTGTCATTGATAGAACTTAATTTATTTCAACTTATTGAAAAATATATAAGAACATTTTCACATTAACATTTAAATATAACATTTAGAAAAATATATAATACTCAATACAACAATTTATAAACATATTATATAACAAAAAATATTCAAGATTAGTTTCAAGGTTCTGATTGAAGTAATATACAGGGTGGTCCAGATCGTAACCAAGAAATTTTAACCACGTATTCTACATCAGAAATATGCCCTATTTTGTCATATAAACATATGTCGAGAAATGTTCCCTCCCCGAGATGCGGGGTGTTAAAATTAGAGAAAGAAAATTATTTTTCATTAATAACTTTCACACTGCTTGAAATATTTTCATAAAATTTGAGACATAGGTTTTGAGGGCCAAGGAGCACTTTTTGCATAATATTATTTCTTTTCTATTCTACCAGTGGCGTACGTACTGCAGCGAGACTGAATATTTTAAGGTAAAAAATGATACGCCACTGGTTTCCCCGACAACAAAAATTACTATTTGAATCTTTATTTAATTTGGAGCAAATTCGGTCTCCTGACTTTTTGCTGTACGAGGCACCGTTTCCGGTTAAAAAATAAAACACATTCTCATGCATGAAGAAATCGCCAAAATTTGATAAGGTGAACGAAACGAAAGCGATTCCTTCATGGATAAGAATGTGTTTTATTTTTTTACCCAGAAACGGTGCTTCGTACAGCAAATAGTCATGAGACCGAATTTGCTCCAAATTGAATGAATATTAAAATAGTAATTTTTATTGTCGGAAAAACCAGTGGCGTATCATTTTTCATCTGAAAATATTCAGTCTCGCTGCAGCAAGGACGCCACTGGTATAATAGAAACGAAATGATACTATGCAAAAAGTGCTCCTTGACGCTCAAAACCTATGTCTTTAATTTCATAAAAATATTTCAAGCAGTGTGAGAGTTAATTAATAAAAAACATTTTTTCTTCTATAATTTTAACACCCCGTATCTCGGAGAGGAAACATTTCTCGACATATGTTTATATGACAAACTAGGGCTTATTTTTGATGTAGAACACGTGGTTGAAATTTCTTGGTTACGATCTGGACTACCCTGTATTATTGAAAAAATTTTTCAGATATATTCACTTTTGGCACTCAGTTTGAGTCATAATATTATGTACTTAGAATTAATCAGTTTGAATTGAAGAGTGAGATAATTTGTAGCTGCCCCTTCAATTAAACTGTTAAGCATATATCATATACCTTGTTCCTATTGTAACAAGAAAACTATCTTATGAGAACATTTGTTCCTTTTTGATCACTCAATTATTTCAAACGAAATAATAATAGATATTCACAATACCTGAGAGTTTGATATATTTCCTAAGTTTTAGAAAATATAGAAATATTTGGAAAATTAGTTTCAATCATAGACTGAAACATCTTGCGTCAAAGTAGGAGCAACATCTACTACTAAATTCGAAGGATATCCTAATTCATCAATAGAGTCATCTGAGCATATCAGATGAGGTCTAAGACTAAGAATTTTGTAACGACTTACTGAGAGACTCAACCAGTTTATATCCACTGTTAATAATTTATGAGTCATAAGCCAACCTGGAAAAAAATGCTACTTTAGGAACTCGGAAATAATTAATTGTATTTCAGGGTGTGGCAAAACAAATAGGGCAGTTGCGATGGGTGACAGCATCTGCTACAGTGAGGAGAGAATGTGGGAGGGTAAACATTGTTTTTGATGAAAAAAAAATCGAGAAAGGATTCTGCTTGCATGTTCATAGTAAAAAAATGAAAATTCGAATTTGAGAATCCTGAGAACTATTTCATCATCATTATTGCATTAAATTTTTCTGTTCAAGTATCAAAATTCAGATTAGAAATGAGGTCAAATAAAACTGGGCAGGAATTTTGAGCGCTCGTTCATTAGTGGAGTAATGAGACTATTACCTCGAAATTTTATGTGGGACGTGAGATTGATACCAAATACATAATTGAAGAATCTCAGCAAAATCGGAAGTGAATTCTGGAAATTATTTAAAAAATCAATTATGTAAAAACTAAACAACAAAAAAAATTAATTCTATAGTTTTGATGACGCGATCCTTTTGAAATTGCATGAGCATTCAGTATATCAGTCTACATTCAAAAAATGAATTTCACTCGAATTGGATATCCTGTTATGGAAATATCAAGTTTCTTCTTTTCTATATTCCAATTAAATTGTATATGGTTCTGTTAACACTATGGCCACATTATTCTGCATGAACATTCAGTGTATCAATCTTTATTTATAAAATAAAGGGCATCTTGCAGGTGGCCGCATCATGTCATTTCGATTGGTTACGTTTTGTCTGTGATATTGAGGAGCAAAAATTTTGAATGGCCATATTTAATGGAACACCCTGTACGAATTTTCTGGTTAACGAACTTAACCAAGGCATTTGGGAACTGAACTCACCCTAAAATTTCAAGTCTCTAGGACAATCCCTTGGAAAGTTATTGTGCTACGCCCGGACATAATTGAATTTGACCACGTATTCGTCATCAGGGAGTCGGACCCCATGGAGGTAAAGGAATGGGAGGGAGCATATCCTATATTTCCTTTGTTCCAAAAGTGTCACATAGTTCGGCTATATTGGTATGGGCAACTTTGTGGCGGGAATTTTTTGGATTCATTCACTGAATAAGAAACCACTTTTAACAAACACTCAATATCTTTCTGCTACATACTGTAGAGAAAATGAACAAAAAATGAGGCACAAATAATAAAATTCAACGTTTAAAAAGTTCGAAGTCGGCCATATTGGTGTGTCCCTCCTTTGTTTTGTGTTGTTTTGTTTACGTGACACTTGTCAAACGTTAGGCTCCCTCCACTTCCTTTACCTCCATGTCGAACCCTATCATTTGAGGACAGTTTCGGCTCAAAATTCGAAAATTACAGACATTTGATATTTTCGTTTAAGTAGAACGAGCGCTCAATGAGAATGAGACCAACTTGAATATCATTACTAGCTTTTTTCCAATATGAACAAGCATGCAAAACTTTTATTTCACGTCATAAATTTTTCAAATTTATTTTACTCACTTTCATACTGTGTGTAATCTTCTGTATCCACAAGTTCAGATATTATTATGCAGGTATATTCTTCTCTGTCTGATGACACTAATTCCTCTACTGAAGATACAACTTCACCTTGTAATAATGTAATGATATTCTGAAAAGATATTATTTATAAAAATGTTCACCAAACAATAATGGGATGAATATTGTTGAACAGTAATCTACAATATAATACACTAATGCTATTGTTTTTCAGTCACATTGAGGGAAACTATTATTCAGTGGCGGCTGATGCATAGGAGCTGCAGCACCTGTTTTCAAATAGAAACAACATATAGTCCGTCCACGAAAGTTTGAGCGCATAGTAGGCGTTTATTTATTTATCTGAAGTTGGCAGTATTTGCTGTCATAACATAAAATAAAGTCAATGTTCCCGAATGTACCTGGCCTCGCCCGACGAGTTTGCGAGTTATCAGGGAACTTTATGCAATATTGACAATATTGCGTATCAATCTGACAAGAAAATAAACAACATATAGCCCGTTCACGAAAGTTTGAGCGCATAGTAGGCGTTTGTTTATTTATCTGAAGTTGGCAGTATTTACTGTCATAACGTAAAATAAAGTCAACGTTACCGAATGTATCCGGCCTCGGCCGACGAGCTTCCGAGTTATCAGAGAACTATGTTAAATTGACAACATTGCGTATCAATCTGACAAGAAAATAAACAACATAACCTAAAATTTTAATATATACAGTGGAATAAGCCAAATTTCTATGGCTCAACTTTCGTGAACGGACTATATCTGAACATAGATTTATATTTTATATTTAGTATTATAGGTCCATGTATCTGAAAGGTAAAGATAATGTAGCTTCAGATGCATTATCCAGAATAATTTTCAATTCGGAAGAACTGAAGGAGATAAAGACTAAAGAATATTTAAATTTCACAACAAGAGCACAATCTAGAGAAAGGGCACAATGTTCGTCGAAAGGAAATTCTAAGTTCTCAGACAAAATCAGGCTTGATCACCCTGGTATTGTAGAACTTCTGAAGCAGCCTAAGGGAAGCATTGCTGTCAAATTTGTTGAAAAATTGAAAAGTAATGAAGAAAAGTTAGCATTAATTGAAAACGTAATATTTGATAAGGGTACCCATACAATTTCTATGTCAGGATATTCGATCAATGTTAGACTTAGGTAAAACATTGCGAAACCTGAAAAATGTGTGCACAAATAATAATATTTCAGAAATTGTATTAATGAAAACGAAGGAAATATTACCAAATCTGAAAGAAATACTGCAAATGCTAACAGAAGCTGGGTTGAAAATAAATGTAATCAACAAAGCGCAACATATTGCTGACAGAGACACTAGACAACTAATCATAAACGATTATCATATTTTACCGACCGGAGGTCATGCTGGAATAAACCGACTATTTAACAATATTCGAAGGAGATATTTTTGGCCTGGTATGCGAAAAGATATTATAGAATTCGTAAAGAGATGCGATGATTGTCAAAGACATAAATACAGTAACCTAACAAAACAACCCCTTACTATAACAACAACAGCCACAGCAGCAATGGAAAAAATTTATGTAGATTTAGTTGGACCTTTGCCAAGTGACTTGAATAATAATAAGTACATACTGACAATACAATGTGAAATTTCAAAATTTGTAGAATGTTGTCCACTGAATAAAGAAGCCGAAACGGTTGCAAAAGCTTTTACAGAAAATTTTATATTGCGTTTTGGTATTCCAAAGGAAGTAGTAAGTGATCAAGGAACTGAGTTCATGTCGTTAGTTTTCAAAAACACGTGTAAGCTGTTGAACATAAACCAATTAAATTCGACTGGATATCACCATGAAACTCTAGGTGCACTTGAGAATTCCCACAAAAATCTGGGCGCTTACTTGAGAATTTATGCAGCCAAGGATCCATTAAATGGAGTTCTTGGGTACCATTTTGGAGTTTTGCATATAATAACACAATTCACACCGAAACAAAATATACGCCATTTGAAATTAGTGTTCGGGAAAAACAGTACAATTCCATCAAATCTAGTTAGTAACATTGAACCATTGTATAATTTTGATGCTTATCCCACTGAGTTGAAATATAGACTACAAACTGCTTGCACAAGAATAATCTCATAGAATCGAAAACTAGAAGAAAAGACAATTTCGACAAAACGCGAAACAATGGAATTCAATCCGGGAGATAAAGTGCTAGTGAAAAACATTATGGATAGTAAACTAGATTCAATTTTTAAAGGGCCATATTATAGTGTTGTGAAAGATGAACACCCAAATGTAGTGTTAGATATAGGAAATAAGTTAAGTAAGGTACATAAGAATAGGATTAAGCTTTACAATGAAAAAAAATTGATTTCAAATTTTTTTTTGTTTTGCCGGGGAGGTGTGGTGTAATCCGTACCCTAAATAAACAATTATAAAAACAATCAATTAAGAAAGGGTCTTACAACACCGGGGCACCAAGTAGTTATAGTCATCAAATTATGTAGGTTAGAAATAGATGAATCTTCAATGTCGAAACTACCTTGTCATCAATAATGACGATGATCCAATATGTTTAATATTATGAGACAGAGTAGAGGAGATGAGCGGATACAGTATTGTACGAGAGTTCGACTGAGAACTTTAAAGGAAATAGTTATAGTCTTGATGTGTTTTCTTTGGAACTAACCAGTTCCCCTCAGTTTACCACGAGCTTGCGTGTTATCAGAGAACTCTATGCAATATTGACAACATTAATCTGACAAGAAAATAACCTAAAATTTTAATATACACAGTGGAACATGCCAAATCGTCATGGCCAACCGACGGCTCAAACTTTCGTGAATGGACTAAAGGTTATATTCCCTAAATTGTTGGTAATTTTCTGTTCCGTAAATATGATATTATCATTGGTTTCTGCGAAACAGTTTATTTACGGAACCCGAATACAGAAAAAAGCGGTAATATTCAGGTACCGGTACAACCAAGGATTTTCTTCGGTTTCTTGGTTTGTTATTGTTTTTGTCTTTTGGGATTTAGTTATTTCATGAAATACCATGGGTTATTTGATATTTAAATCGTTGTGCTAGCTGTGATATTTTATGTTCTGTGCTGTGATTTGTGTTGTTGATTAGACTGAATATTTTTTCGATTTATCTAGTGTAGATTTATTTTCTGATTGTTTTATTTTATTAACTCGAGATTTTTGGCGTTTTGTCCGATTTATTTTGTACTATTTCTTCCTTGTAAATATTTTTTTTTTTTTTTATAAGGTATTTATTTATCAGCAATCAGAATACATTTCTATAAGCTAATTTATATCCATACAGTGAGAATTAAGCGTGAAGAAGTTCCCCCCATTGGGGGAATCTCTTAATATTCCATAAGGTCAGTTGGCCATTTCCTTTGCAGTCTTCTTGCTTGGTTGTCCTCTATTAGGGGTCGTAGAAGGGTATTTGTGTGCTCTTTCAATCTAGAATGGTGATTTCTACTTCTTGTTTTAATGACATCCTTACAAAGGGGATTTTCATATCTTCATGGAGTGTTAGGTTTGTGACATACCATGGTGCGTTGGCTATCATTCGCAATATCTTGGACTGGCTTCTTTGTATGTTGGCTATATTTGACTTGCTTGCACATCCCCAAATTTCAAGTCCATACGTCCAGATTGGAATTATAACTGTTTTGTACAGTAGAATTTTATTTTCTAATGATAGTTTTGAACCTCTTCCCACAAGCCAATACATCTCCTGATTTTCAAGTCTATTTGCTTCCTTTTCTTTTTTATGTGTTCTTTCCAAGTAAGTCTGGTATCTAGATGGAATCCTAAATACTTTGCTGTTTTCTGCCTGTGGTATTGCTTTTCCATTAAGGTGAATTGGTGGGCATCGTTCTTTTCTCAAGGTGAAATCTACTTTTTTTTTGATTTTGTTTCATTTATTTTTATTCTCCATTTCTTGATCCATTTTTCCACTAGATTCAGATGTTCTTGAACAAGTTTAGATGCTGTTATGGGGTCTTCATGGGAGGCCATTATGGTGGTATCATCTGCAAAAGTTCCTGTGATTGTGTTATCACATGTCGGCAGATCAGAAGTATACAGAATATAAAGAATAGGACCCAACACACTTCCTTGTGGGACTCCGGCTTTAATGGGGTAATTTTTAGATGTTTCTTCGCCTACCTTTGTTCTGAATTCTCGATCAGTAAGGTACGACTTCAAGATGCTGAAATACTTCAGAGGGAGAATAGTTTTGATTTTATACAAGAGCCCAGCGTGCCAGACTTTGTCAAAGCCTGACTTACATCTAGGAATACCGATGTGCAGTACTGTTTTTGTTCAAATGTTTGATGGATGAATCTTGTTATTCGATGGGTCTGTTGAACTGTTGAGTGTCCTTGCCTGAATCCAACTGATGAGAGGGAATCCAGTGTTCATTGGGTAACTCTGTCTCAATCCTTTGTAGGAGGAGCCTTTCGAGTAACTTTGAGATGGTCGGCAACAGGCTTATAGGTCGGTATGATGAAACCTCGTGTGGTGATTTTCCTGGCTTTAATACCATAATTATTTCAGCTGTCTTCAGCATTTTTGGCCAGTAGTTCAATTTTATGATGGCATTGAAGATATATGTTAGTAATTTAACTGCTTTCTTAGGAAGTTCTTTGATCATTTTTGCTGTTACTACTCTCCATCTAGACCAGGGGCTTTTCGAATGTTTAGATACTTAATTTCTTTCTGAATTTCTTTCACCGTGAATGATTTTATTTTAGGTAAGTCAGTTGGGATGCTGGAAATACATTCTTCAATCTCATCATCTGATCTCTGATCATTTGGCGTAAATACGTTGGCAAGATGTTCTGCAAAGAGATCAGCCTTCTCTTTTTCGCTTCTAGCCCAATTAGTGCTTGCATCACCTGGATTCTGGAGTGGGACGACTTGTTGTTTTGGTTTTTTTTTTGATTTGATTGGCTTCCAAATTGAGCTATCATACCTGTTTAGGTTAGCTAAGTAATCCGCAAATGATTTTTCTTGTAGGTCCCTCAATTTGTTTTTTAGTTCTTTACTTATCTGGTTGAAGATTCTTTTGTCAGATGGAGCGTGAGTATTTTGCCATCTTGATCTTGCTTTTCTTTTCACTGCGATTAGTCTTTTAATTTCGACCGGTATTGATGTCGTTGGCTCCCATTCTTTTATGTTTGGAGTACTGTCCATAGCTGCCTGTTTCAGGATAGTTGTAAACATTTTCAATGCTTCGTCTACTTCAGAAGGATATTTGAGGCTCAGTGATAGTTCATTTGTTGCTCCACTTTGCTTCTATAGTCGTCCCAATTTGTTTTGCTGTTATGAAGTCTTGGTTTGGTTTTTTTTCTTCAGAGCAAACGTTCCCACTGATGCAATCACTGGAGAATGATCAGAAGACAAATCGTAGCTTGCTTCCACCTCCATATATTTGTTGATATACCGTTCACAATGAAAAAGTCCAGGAGATCTGGTAATTTGTTTGGATCGCTCGGCCAGTAGGTAGGTTCTCCAGTTGACATGAAGGTGTAATTTTTCTCTTGTATTAGTTTGGCCAACTCCCTACCTTTAGTCGT
Organism: Propylea japonica; assembly: GCA_013421045.1. Classification (NCBI taxonomy): domain Eukaryota; kingdom Metazoa; phylum Arthropoda; class Insecta; order Coleoptera; family Coccinellidae; genus Propylea; species Propylea japonica. The sequence goes on from CM024246.1 coordinate 36,160,692, forward strand.
TATTAGACGGGAACCCCAAAGCGTGTGTTTACAATTGTAGTCTCCTCCTACTATGAATCTTGGTCCTAATGTGTTGAAGAATTCTCTGAATTGGTCTTTTTTATATTATGCCTGGGTGGCAGTATACAGCCGAGACTGTTAGATCATGTGTGGCCATTTTTACATTGATAGTTGTGGCTTGAAGATAATCAATTTGATGTTTTGGTAATTCATAGTGGGTAATGGTCTCCTTTATTATGACTGCAGTACCGGCATGTGCTGTGTTATCTGGATGATTTGTGCAATAGGTTGTATAGTGTGGTATTTGGAAGTGAGATCTATCTGTAAAGTGTGTTTCGCTTATAAGAAGAATATCTATAGAGTTGAGGTGTAGAAATGTTTCAACTTCGTTCTTGTGCTGCAGTAAACCGTTGGAATTCCATTGGGCTATTCTTATCAATCTAGTGAATTTTAGTGATTAGGGTTGAGAGCATGTTGAGTATCATGTTGTTTTGCTGGACCAATTGTTGAAACATGTTTTTGAACTCAGCTAAGAAGGACGTTAAGGTGGCAGCATTATCTGTGTTTTGTGAATTGTTGTTTATTCCTTTTAGTTTGTCCGAATAGCTGGGTGTTTTTGTTCTTCTGGTATTTGATTTCTAGGCATTGAGTAATATTTGTTGTTTACTGCTTGTATAGCAGGCTGTTGTACATTCAATCTGTTGTTCTGGTTGTTGGGTCTCCTCAAGATTGCGTGGTAAAATTCACATCCCCTGTAATTAGCTGGATGAGGTCCATTACATAGGGCACATTTTGCCGGTGTGTTATTGCTTTTTTTTGCAATTCTCCGTATTATGTTCTCCTCCACATTTTACACACACAAAGGGCCTGTTGCAGTAAGTTTTGGTGTGACCATATTGTTGACATCTTGTGCACTGTGGTAAACCGCTGACTTTTTTTTGGGGGTTCAATCTGCACGATTCTATTCTGGATTCCTCGAATTTTGTAAATTTCTTTGTTGTTATCTGAAGGTTCTAAGTCCACAAAAAATAGATTAAGTGGCTCCTTTGTCACTCTGCTTCTTCCATTGTGGATGTTTCTCACTTTGTGTCCTTGTAGAGTGAGTTCACTTTTTATTTCATCTGTGTTTGTTGAGAAATGAAGATTTTTAATTACCACTCGGAATGCTCTGTTTTCTTTTGGCTGGTAGGTGTGATGTATTATATTGGTTTCTCTCATGTGGTGTATCATTTTGCGATAATCATCCGGAGTTCGGCAGTTCACTTTTATGGTGTTGTCCGCTAAAGTTTTTGTTGTGAAATTTTCCATTTGCAGTATTCTATTTAGGTTGGATATCATTTCACCATAGTTGGTCACTCTCGTACACAAAATTGGAGGAGGTTTTGGGATATTAGTCGTCTGTTCCTGTGAATGATTTGTTCTTCCTTCATGTTCCTCATTTAATTGGCTGAATCTATTGCTTGTTGGTATTTCCACATTGTTAGTGGTATTAATCTTTCTTTTCTTTGTTGGACGTTTCATAGTTTGCCAGGTATTTTTATTGTTTGGGTCGTTGGGGAATCCTTGGAAATCTTCATCACTGGTAGATGACATTCTGTAGTAGCTAGTATTTTGTGTTTGCATCTCCCGTACTTCTTCGCTTTGTTGACTTATCATCATTTCTTGGGAATTCCCAGCTGGTAGCATGATTTTATCTTATCTTCTTGTTGTTGTTATCGCCGGCCGTCATGGTTGTATTGATTTCCGAGTGGAAATTCTTTGTTTATAATCCGAATTTCCGCGGATTGCGGAAATTTGAGAGAAAACTATTTCTTTTTTCCCTCAAGTAGATCTTCAGCTTTGAATAAATTGGATATCGGTATTTTTCAAAAATTTTTAAAATCGCTTTTTACACTTTTATCACTGTTTGACTCTGAAATATCTTCTAGCATGTGCACTCATTCGTCACCTGTAGAGAACTGTTGTAAATATTTTGTATTAAAATATATTTTTTATCAATGCATTTTTTCTCATCACAAAAATATATTAGTAGGTACCCTATTTTTTCAATTGCAAATATCAAACCGCCAGTTCAGGGAGCCTAGAGGAGCACGAGTGGCAATGGGAGGCAGCAGGGAAGTGTAGTGATTACATTCTCGAGCTGCCCACATCCCTGCTCAATTCCCCTGCTCCCTGCCGTGAAGTGAGCTGAGTGTAATCGCGCTGTAACAGGTTGGGGCAATTGCTCTCACAGTCAGAGCAATTTCCTGACTGCTCATTTCTAGGTTTGGTGACCTTCATTGGCCTCCTCGGTTCCTAGTTTTGTCTATTGACACCTCGAAGCATGTATTTGTTAAGTACCAACACAAACCCTGATCATTGGAGGAAATCATGGAAGCTTTTCGCGTGGAAATCGCCGCAGTTGAGGGAGCAACGTTGGAAATAGTTTTCGGAAACTTCTGAGAACGACTCCAGCTGTATATAATAAACTAAGGATGTCACATGTCTCATGAAATTCCAAAATGTTTTGAAATTCTGAATCCATGAAAGTCATTTGAATTTTTTTTGGTGAAAATAACCGGAATTATGATTTTTTCGAAAATCCTACCTTTCTGATGGACCCTGTATTATAGAATTTGTCTGATTAAAGAGGTGTTGGCAAACAGAGACTATATTGTAAATAGTTTTGTCTAATTTCATATAGACCTTCAAAGTTATTGATATTTACCATAAAAAAATTGAACATGGATGAACCAAATATTGTCGTTGATAATTTTTATGAGCCTACCTTCACTTCCTCTGCACTTGTTTGAGCAAATGATCGTGGAATGAAAAATCTGAATCCTCTGAGCAAGGGATTAGTCAATCGATTCAGTCGTGAGATTCTTGGACTTGGTGTCCCTGTGATATCCAGAACCTCATATGGTTCCTATATGAAAAATGTTATAATGACAAATACAGTTAAACGAAATAAGCTGTAGATTTGAGTATTTTTTATTCACATAATTGTTTTTGTTAATTGGAAATCCTTAGGAAAAAACAAACATTGTTAACGTTAAACCTAGTGTTTCCATAATATAGCAAAGCACAAAGCTACATTTTCAACAACTCTTGTTATCTTATACTCTACTCAGATTAGCTCTATCGCTCCATTTTTATGATATTACACCATACAGGTTGGGCCAAAATTCGACACTTTTTAACCCAATACTAGCCAGAACTCAAATATAATGAAAACGAGTATTTTTTTTTGAATAAACTGATTTTTGAGTGTTCTCTTATGAAATATTTACTAACATTTTGAAAAAAATTTTTCCCAATCCGCAGAAAATTGGCGTCCCATTTTTGGGACGATGGCTGAAAGGGAATGAATTATAATAAAGATCTATTTGGACAAAAACAAAAAAATGGAGCGTCCCAAAAAAGGGACGTTGGCTGGTGTTGGGTTAAAAGAAAGTACTATTTCTTTTGTATCGAAGTTTCTTTTTATAACAAAGATAGGCAAAAACTGAGGGCCTTTTCTTCACGAAAAACTCAACGGTGGAAACAGCACATAAATATCTCTGAACGTTTCATAGAGGTGTTCAGGTGTTTTTAAAAAATGTGCATTTTAAAAATAATACTATAACTTATCACTTGAAACAAAATTTGTTATTTCTGTGAAAATTCAATGACGTTAAGTATGGTTTCGCCAATCGACATTCCATCAGAATTTCGTATGAATTTTTTTTAATTCAAATATGAGATACCCTACATTTTCGCACATTTCGATAGAGCTTGAAATAACAATTTCAAATACATTGCATACTTAATATTTTTCTGCTACAATGCTCGGGATATTCAGCTCTTGCATTCAATCTTTCTATACCAATCCTTCGGCTGTGATGATTGTGATAATTTAAACTTCAATTACAAAAAATGGATAACAACACAAGAACAAGAACAGTAAAAACACTTGCAATAAATGATGATTAAAAATAATGAAATCAAACAACAGGAATTAAATCTAACAACGGTGAAGAGAAAATCAACTGAAAACAGCTCCATCAAAATGGGCAAAATATACCTATGGTTTCCTATTCAAATAAAAAATTTCACACAAAATCTTATGGAATGTAGATTTGCGGAATAGTAAACGTCATTAGAAACAGAAAGAGGAAATCTTATTCAGAATAAAAGTTACAACAGTCTTCGAAAATGCATATTATCGAGAAAAACTCTGCAACTATGAAACTGTCATAAATATTCACGTACGGTTTTCACCATTCTTAAAAAATTGCCCTAAGATAACTTCATCAGTTTGTGTCTATCTTCTTTAAAACAGGGCTTTCTATTCAAAAGTGTCGAATTTGGTCCACCCTGTACAAAAAAAGCCACTGAAAAGATTGGAAATAAATTTTGAGTATGCAAATGTTTGAATCTATCCAATGTACCTTTGAAACTAATTGTCTATCAAGTAAAGGGTTTTCAATAAGAGGTGTTTATTTTGAACAGCCCGCTATTTCGGAGGCTGTCACGTTTAAAGCTGTCATTTTTTGACATTTGACAAGTAGAAACTATGTACCCCATTACTAAAAAAAGAACGATACACGCTTCAAGAACGCATTTAAATTATTAAAATTCACTATAAAAATGGTGAAAATTCTGCAGAGACGCTTCGTAAAACTCGAACATTTTTGGGTCGTCCTGAAGCACCTTGTCGGACCGCAATAAAGAAATTGGTGGAAAAAGTCGAGACAAGTTAATGATGTGAAGGAAAAAACCCGTACACGTCGCTCAAGAACAGCCGAGAATATTGGTGCTATAGCCGAAAGTGTTAAGGAAAACCCAGGTTTGTCCATTCCTCGTCGTTCTTTGGAATTAGGCATTCCACAAACGTAATTTTGATCTGGACAACGTTTACTTTCAACAAGACGGCGCTACGTGCCACACAAGCAACGAAACCATTGATCATCTGCGGAAAAAGTTCCCGGGCCGTGTTGTTTTTCGAAGAGGTGATCACAACTGGCCACCGAGATCTTGTGATTTAACACCTTGCGACTTCTTCCTTTGGGGCCACGTGAACGGGAAGGTCTACGCCAATAGCCACGCGTCGATAAGACCTCAAAGATGGAATTGCGATTTGGTTATGGATATGGTCCTGTAAGCGTGGTCGTGGTGGTCATTTGCCTGATGTTATTTTCAACTATTAACGGCATAGCTTCTTCTTTATAATGAAATAAACATCTGATCATTTATATTGAAATATGGCATTTTTCTTTGAATATCAAAATAACACCTCTTATAGGAAAACCCTTATACAAGGTTGGGCTGTAAATAAATAATTATCTATGGACAGCGGTCTGTTTCATTCAGATAAGATGACACATATTGAATGAAAATATTAAATACATACAAAAAACCTACCTCATCAACAATGTAATTCTTCGCTAGACATTCCTGCACCCATTTTATATTCACTACCCATATGCCAGCTGCTATGGCTGATATAAACTTAATGGTATGATCTTTGAGATGGTTACGTTTGTCCACAGATACTATCATGTGTGACACCTCTGGTCCAAATTTATCTTGACGAGTTGCTAATTTTTTATTGCATAGTGTGAGAACACATAATGTTTCTGCATTGCTGAGTCTAGAGAAAGCAATACAAGGCTTGGACTTTTCACGGGTTGGAATACTGAAATTAAGTTGAATAATATCAAAAATAATAGTAAAATTAATTTCGGTTATCAAATCACTGAGGTACAAACTGCAGTGTTATGAATTGTTTGTTATACAAAAAATTATATTATATTCTGAAAAATTTGTTCAATAAAGGGGAAAACTAAATGGTGATTTTTAAATCTAGAAGCCCAAAAGCTTATAATTAATAGAAACGAATTTAAACGCGTCACATCGCCATGAATAATAATAAAGTGAAAGCAGAGAATAATATTAATCGATATAAATCAACCAATATTAGACTCATACTTCGGAAATCGGAGCTAATCTCGACTTCGCTCGAGACAAAATGCAAAGAAGTGGTATCAATCAGAGCACCTATGGATGGCCATTTCGTCCTTAGTAGGACTCATCAGCACAGCATAGTTCTGAATGATACAAGGTATTTCTTGGAACTTACAGCGAAATGGCATCCTCTTTAAGGTATTATTCCACCAAGCAATGTCATACGAATGTCGTAATTAGCTCCGAAGTATGAGTTTAATATTGGTTGATTTATATCGATTAATATTATTCTCTGCTTTCACTTTATTATTATTCATGGCGATATTACGCGTTAAACCTCTTTTCTATTATTTACTACTATTGTCACCTGACGTTCCCGAGCGCACCGCGTTGTGGACTGAAGACGGAAAATTTTGCGATATGCAAGAACGCTTCAGTCAATGCGACAAATGGTAAACATTTGTTCGAGGTTCATGCTATGAAAGAAGGTTTTCGTATGGAGCAAGAGATGGCGTTTTCGGTATTTTGACATGCATTCAGTGTCTTTCAGTATTACTGGTATGACATTGCTGTGTGGAATGATACCTTAAAGAGGATGCCATTTCGATTTAAGTTCCAAGAAATACCTTGTATCATTCAGAGCTATCCTGTGATGATGAGTCCTAATAAGGACGAAGTGGCCATCCATAGGTGCTCTGATTGATACCACTTCCTTGCATTTTGTCTCAAGCGAAGTCGAAATTAGCTCCGAAGTATGAGTTTAATATTGGTTGATTTATATTGATTAATATCATCCTCTGCTTTCCCCTTATAATTAATATAATTTCCTTCAGCTTCATTGACAATCAAAGGAGAGAAATATACTTACAATTTCGATCAACATTCCAACATAAGGAGTAAAAATCATAACCCCTTTTGTTTAAGTTGATGTAAAACTCAGAGTAAAAAGTAAACCTAGAAATACCTGAACCCCTTAACGCATTTGTTGACGCAGCCAAGTAGAATCTGTTTAAGAACGCGAACAAAATTTGTCGTTGAGAACTTGTGCCATATCTTAACTCCGTATTGGAACAATTGGTCTACGGCCCCTACTATGGTACTAACAACTACAGTCTGCTATAGACAATTCAGTCAGTTTGGCAACATCGTTCTGTTACTGTTTAGTTATTTGATGCTTCGTGTTTACGTTTACTTTTCGATTTGACGTTCATAAGCTGAATTATTTTGCTGATTTGGTGGCCGTTTATTGTTGCTTAAGGGTATTCCGGTAATTATAGCTATGGTAAAATTAATTGTGGAATTATATTCAGAAATTGTAGAAATGAAAATCTAACATAATAATATTTTAGATATTAATGGGTACGTTCAGAAGCACTTAACTGTTGGCATAAAGCAAAAATCAGTTGAGTAGAGTTAAGTTTCAGCAGATGAAAATTTGCTGAACGCTTCGCTGAGTGATTTACAAATCTGACATATCATGATATATAACCTTACTACCCAGTTGAGAAACTTTTTGTGATTCTCAGTGGCGGCTTGTCCTATGAGGCAGGCGAGGCAGTGCCTCACCAATGGCCGGTTTCTGAGGTCGTTTTAACCGCAGTTTATCTATCTGTCAAATTTGACGGATGGACAAGCGCAGATTTCGGTTTCTGAGTACCGCTTGGAAAGATAACCAGCCAATAAAGTCAGTTTATTTTAACCGACCGAAAATGGCCGGTTATCTGTAGATTTAGTGAATGGCGCATGGGCATTGGCGTTTGACCTCACTTTTTCATTTTGATTTGACGGAGTACCGGATTTGGATTCATATGAACATTCTTAACATATTATATTAAACGAGTTGTGTAATAATGGAATATAATACAAGAAGATTATCCTCTAGTTCCAACTCTTCATCAGATGAAGAGGCAATGGAATTCATTGGCAATATTTCTGTATCCAGATTTATACGGGTTCGTAGATCACCTCTCGAAATGTATAGGTACAGATGATTAATTTAAAATGAGGTACAGATTGAACAAGCAAACACATTTACACTTATGTAATGAATTGAATTCTGTATTAGCTCCAATATCTGAAAGGAATTGCACTTTAATCGTCTTTCAACAAGTGATTATATCTTTGCGGTTCTATGCGACCGGAACTTTTCAAATCATCATTGGTAATGATCTAATAATACATAAGGCATAAATATACATGAAAATGAAATCGATTTGATATTCCGTATGGAAAATCTCATTATTTTGAGTTTCAGGCGTGCATTTTCAATTAAAATTTGCAAAATTCATAATCAAAACGTCAATTTGTATGTCGCGACATCTGTTGATCTAGGAAGGAACTTGCGAGACTACCGTTAATCAGCTGTTATCGAATAGATAGTTAACTAACAACCGAAAAAGACGTCAGAAACTCAGCTACCTTTATCAAGAGGTTATCGATTGGTTATATTTATCGAACCGTTTACTATTGGACGGTTAAAGTAAAACCTCAGAAACCGGCCCCAAATAAATTACGGAAATCACAAATAATATCAAGCGAATTAATCCAATATTTAATTGATCAATTTCATCATCCCATTATGTTCTTCAGTCTCAATTTTTTGTACGATACTGCACTCGTCTTCCATAATATCCGAGCTCAATCTCAAGCCGGGTACAGCTACAGACGTATGTACATTACACGTTACTGACGTTACGATGAATGCACAAAAATCGTTACATGTTACAGGCGTTAAGGTCCGATTTTTGTACATTCATCTCACTTCCTCTTCAGGCGTAAACGGTGAGGTGAGGCTTGCCTCACGCGCTTCCTTGTCTAGCGCGTTATTCACATCGACGTGACGAGACCATGAACCTCCCTTCGTTGTTTATCTATTGCGGCTTCTAATCTAAGGTGAATTTGAGGCTAGCCTCAGTAACAACTTTTAGAACATTTGAAGCGTTTTATCTCAGAAACGGTGCCTCGTAGGAAAAAAAGTATTGATACATTTTTTGAAGATAATTTTAATATCTACATTTTTGTCTGAATTACTTTTTTGATGAAACTCACCGGTTTGCTGAAAATCGCGAAAAACTCATTTTTCGACCTTTGAACTTGAATAAATTTTTGCCCATCCACGGGAATGATTGGGAACTTTTATATATTATTTATTATTATGTTTTGAACAATTTTACCGATTTTCAGCTTGTTGGGATTTTATGTAACTTCACCCTAATTTTTGGTCTGAATTGACCGGACTATCTACCCTTGATCCGTGATCGTTTCGTTTCGTTTCATCGGCAAACTGCACATATTCGGGTTAATCGTGAAGCGGAAGATAGTGAAATTTCACTCTGGTTTGGGTTTATTGGGTTTTGTGCAGTACTCGTGATATTGCAGAGTTTTCAATAAAACAGAAACAGTTTTTGAGTCATTCCTATGAGTATAAAATATGTACATTTGAAGAAGTTATACAACCTATTCCAAATCTTGACTATCGGTGCGGTAGGAAAATCGAATCGGAGGTTTCAAAATGAGAGTACTACTGGCCTACTGGCAGTGTAACTCTAATCAAATTATTTTTTGGCAGTTTTAATAATACATATTCCGATAGGGTTTAGTGAAAAACTGGTTGAAGCGAGTTGAAAAACTTATCTCAGGGCAATTACCACCCAATAAAACGCTATAGAATCATTGGAGAATTAATACCGAAGGATTTTTTCATAATGATAAGTATGCAGCTGACAAAAAAGAGTTTATAAGATTAATATTAATCATCACTTTATTCTGTCACAAGCCGCCACTGGTGATTCTACTTGCAGATTATAAATTGGAGTGTATCGGAATAACCAAAATACTCCTTATAAACTTCAACTCACAGAACACAGCAATACTAAACTTCAACTGAAAACCCTAAACATAAACAAATCACAAAATAGGTATATGCGCATGTCTCAGCGGTCAGATGAGTTACAAAGCGCAAATTTTTACCGCTGCCAGTAATCGACATCTGCTGAGCAACATCGATTTGTCAGCGATTTTGCTGAACGCTATCGCTTTCTCAACTTACTCAACTGTTGCCAACAGTTGAGTGATTCTGAACGTACCCATTGTTTACTTCACTCCAGTTTAGCAGTAAAGTGCTTTCCATCTCACTTTAGAGTTTGGTTGATTACAATGCAGTTCTATTCACGCGTAGGGGCATCTCTATGTTTACTTCTTACTCTGAGGTGTAAAATATGTAAAAAAAAACATACCTAGGCTCAACCTCTTGAGAAATTTTTGGCTTTGCCTTTGTGTAACTGAGAATACTTTTTTGCTTCGGTGTACTTGTCAACACTGATGAAGTAGGTTTGGGCACAATAGTTAATGGTGAGAATTTCGATTGACGAACCATTTCAATCACATTGAGGTTTTTGGATTTCTCTGGACAGATTGGAGAGACCTTCATATACTGCTGCGATAAAGTAGTTAGAGATTTCTTAGAACAAGATGTTGTCAGGGGCCTTCTTGGTGGCGGAAGTTCAAACTTTTGGGGAGATAACGAGTTCGGAATCACATTTTCTGATTCTCTTTCACTATTACTCATTTTTTCAGATTCCTTTTCTTCCATCTTGTCGTCATCATCATCAAATCCAGGAGGTGGCGGAACTATATTTATACTCGCAGGAAATTGCTGTGAGTTTTCTTGGAATTTCAACGACATTCTTGAATTCTGATTCACAACTTGAGAACAACTAATCCTTGAATCAAAGGTTTTCACGTGAATAAACATAGGCATATAAACTGAGAAATAAGTCCAATGTGAAAAACTATAATATAAAAATGTTTGAATAGCACTGAATATTAAAATTTGTAAAAAAGAAAAATTTAAAAAAAGAGACAGTGAAAATGTTAAATGCCTTTAAAGTTGACAGCAGAAGACTTAAAGACTTCTAGCACTGTTTAGAATTAAGTGCACAAGAAAATTGTCATAAAATGAACTGAAGATTTTGAACAAGTAAATACAAGAATAAGATGAAATTTGTTTTCGAGATTATTATACTATTATAATTAATCATTGTATGTCTTTAATAAAGGAAATTTAAGAAAAGCAGGAGCTTCTGAGCGCTCGTTCTTTGGTGGAACAACAAGACTTTTACCTCAAAATTTTATATGGGATTTGAGATTGATACCAAATATATAAATTTCAGCACAATCGGAATTATATTCTGGGAATTATTCTAAAAATGAAATATGTAAAAAATAAATAATAACAAAAACTAAATTCTATGGTTCTGATGATGTGATCCACTTGAAATTTTGAATGGACATTCAGTATATGAGTCTCGATTTAAAAAATGAATTTCACTTGAATCGGTTATCCTGTTATGGAAATATAGAGATTCTTCTTTTCAATATTCCAATTGAATTTTCTATGGTTCTGTTGACACTATGACTACAAAATTATTATTATATATATATTATTATTATGAGCATCTTGCATATGGCGCAATATTTCATTTCGATGGGTTCGTTTTGTCTGAGATATTGAAAAACAAAAATTTTGAATCGCCATATTTTAAGGAACTTAATTTGGCTGGTTAACGAACTTAACCGAGCCATTTGGGAACCGAACTCACCCTGAAAATTTCAAGTCTCTCGGACAATACCTTCGAAAGTTATCGTGCTAACGGCTAACGGCCCCACGGACAGAATTAAATTTGACCACGAATTCGTCATCAGGGAGTAAACCCTATCGTTGGAGACCATTTTCGGTTCAAAATTCGAAAATTACAGACATTTGGGCAAAAGGATATAGCACTCTTTTGAGGAGAACGAGCGCTCAAAAAGGATATAACCAGAGGCCTATTGCACCAACTACTTTGCAACTTTTCACTATGCACTTTTCACTTTTCAAATTAATAATATTGTCCGAAACGCATTCATAATTGAAAAGTGCGATGTGGAAAGTCAAGTGCAAAGTGAGATTCACTTCGCAGAAATGAAATATTGGGAGAAATGTTGTGCAATATAACCAATTTACACTTTTTAAAATTGTCAGAATGCAAAGTGCAAAGTGAAAAGTTGCAAAGTATTTTGGTGCAATAGGCCCCAGATCTGTTAATTTCTTACGTCAAGCTAATCTACTCAGAGAACTTTATTTGATGTAGAATGGCAATGATAAAATGAAGAAAAAAATATTCATTATTTAAAGAAAAGAAAAAGTTATTTACCTTTCGATGAAACTCAAAGATTTCTGAGGGGTAGTTTCCACAACATCTAAATCAGAAAATATTTCATCATCTGAACTGTTGAATCCATCTGATTTGTGTAGGTTAGTTTTGCTAGTTTTTTTCACTTTTTCTTCTTTAGTCACAGATTTTCGTCGTTTTGGAGTACTATGTAACTCTTCTAATATTTCTGCCATTGCTTTTTTTTCTATATCTGAAATGTCATGTAGATTTTCTTTGCAGGTATCAAATAAGGATTCTGAAAGTTTGTCTTTTGGATTCAGCTTTTTGTTTTCTTTTTCTAGAACACTATCCAACTGATCTAAATTTTGACAGAAGAAATCATCATCATTTTCAGGCTGCACTCTATTGTTTTTGTCTTCCACCTCTAATATCTTCATTTCGTTTTGTGCAATTTCTTTAGTAGTTTTTTCTATCAACGCATTGTAGCGATCCAAGAGATCTTGAGACTTTGGTTCTTGAACTTTTCATTGCTGTTGGATACGTCCAAGTGTTTAGAAGTTGTTGGAATTTGTGAGCAGTGGTACTTTGTTTCTTTATGTTGAACATTTGGAGATGTATTTTCCATTTCGATTTGTTTATTGGCTTTATCTATTAATTCATCATAGTGTTTCAGGAGATCTTGAGTCTTAATTTTTCATTAACTTGTTGTGTTCTCACCCCTAAATATTCTTTATTCACAGATAGGTTAAACTTTTCATTTTCTTGGAAATTGTTTGTGGTTTTTGATAGTATCTGTGATAAATCTCCGTCGTTATGGTCTGACAAGACATTTTTGAGTGAAATTTGTCTATTCGCTTTTTCAATCAGATCGTCACAGTAATTCAGAAGTGTGTCTGCTTGGGTAAATTCACCCATATTTTGAGTTTTCTTATGATGAGTTTCATTCTTATTATTTTCTGCTTGGATAGACTCCTCGAAATTTTGAGTTTTGTTGTAACAAGTCTCATTTTTGGAGTTCTGACAAGACATCGAATTATTTTTTGCATAAAGTAAAAATGATTCAGAGAATGATAACAAAAAAATAAAGACTTATTTTGGCATAAAAAGCTTTAAATAACTGAATAAATTAAAAACCACTCTGTTGATAATCAAGCAAAATTACGAGTACATTACATACAGGGAGGGTCACCCATAACTTTCCACACCGAAAATTTGGAGGTTTTGGATGGAATAACAAAAAAACGCTTGGGCAGGTCAAATTTTGTAGAAAGGGGGACAAATAATGGTGTTCAAATGAGTTTGATATCACTACCCCTCTAGCCGCAAGCTCTAACAGCTCATTTGAACACCCTTATTCGTCCCCCTTTCAAGAATATTTGACCTGCCCGAGCGTTTTTTCGTTATTCCATCCCAAAGCTCAAAATACGGGGTGGAAGGTTGTTATTGATGGAATACTGAGTAACTCTTCATGAAAATAAAACGATGAAAAAAAAACCCTCATGCATGAAATTGAATTGCCTTTCCAACAAGGTGCTGCTCGACTCCTTTTCCCTATTCAAAAATGAGAGCTGTTAGGGCTTGCGGCTAGAGGGGTAGTGATATCAAACTCAATTGAACACCATTATTTGTCCCCTTTTCAACAAAATTTTACCTGGCCGAGCGTTTTTTCGTTATTCCATCCCAAAGATCAAAATTTGTCAATCAAATAGAAGCAACACAACCTCCAGCTTGAAAAAATATAATTCTACTTTCTAAATTGGAGATTAACTAGAAGGACAAATTATTCTAAATAATGAAACTTCTTTGAAATTCTACATAAAGATACTAACTTACCTGTGATATTAAAACATCTGAATTTCTCAAGGACACAATATTATCGTTTAAACTTTCAGATTCAATTCAATGCTGATATCATCCTGCAAAAATCTATTACATTTCATTTTATGAGGTCTTTCATCATCAGAATCTGACATATTTTCCGACCTCACTCTTTTGAGAGTTTGCTCTAGTTCCTTCCTTTCCTTCAGCGTTTTCTCAAACATAAGTCTACGATTTACTCCAGAGTTGGACCGAGGAAAGCTGCACATAATAGCAGATGCTTGGCTAGTATTCAGTTTACTTTCATTCTTGTTGTCTGTTACTTTGCAGATAGAATTATTTGTATCTATTTTAGAAGTATTGGAAGTACAAGAATTAAACTGTGGCAACGATGCCTGTCCAAAAAATGTTTGGCTATTGGAAAGAACATTAGTATTTGGATTTTTTCCCTCTGTATCACTGAATTGTTTTCTTGGTGAGGGAATCATCAATTCTACCTTTTCATCCGAAAAACAGTCAATTGATGGTTCATGCGAAATTTTCATCTTTTTAACTGATGATGGCTCTTCCAGCATATGAGCCTTTGTTTTCTGTGACTTAACAGCTAAATTACCTCCTTCCATAACAGATTCATTCAGTGTTCCTTTTTCGAAACTATCCTTTCTCCTAGATTGTCCACCACTTTCACTTCTGATTAATGGTGATGTGCTTATAATTTTTTCTGAATAGGAATGGGGACATTCATAACAGAAATTATCAGTTTGCGTTCCAACATCTTCATGAATCAATGATTTGAAAGCAGCACTTGGAGTAATAGGAAATCCTTCTAAGGAAAAAACATCAGTTTGAACTTGTTTCTCTGATAAGCATATTTGAATTTTATCGTTACAAACTTCTGGAGATGTCCATTTATCCTTATTGCCAAATTGGTCAAAAATTTTGAAAATACTTTTGATGGAAGGCAAAAGAGAACTGAGCTCATCTATTTTTACATTGTCTTCATTAGTTAATTCTTTTAATACATTATCTAATTTTTTCATAAGCTTAGCAGCATAGCTAATTTTATCAATTTTTGGATCGAGTATTTCATTAGATAATGGTTGTGTTTGATATATATAAATATCTGAATCATTATCTTTTTCCTGCTTATCATTCAGTTTAGATTCCTCATAAATCATTTTTTCATTCGATTTATTATCTTTGTGGTATACATCTTCATTACTTTTTTCAGAAGTGACAGTTTCATTCATATTATTTTGGATCATTTGTGGAATAGCTTTGCTGAAGTAATCTTCCATTTTCTGAAAATCAACCGTTTTATTGTCTAGTACCATTACATTCGATGATTTCTCACTTAGTCTTGACTCTGTTTCCTTTTTATTTGATCTTTGTGTTGACTGCAAGCTTATATCCAACCTTTTTGGAACCTTTGTTTTACCTATCGTCTTCTTGAATTTTTTTATGCTTTTCCAAGATGATTTAGATTTATTTTCCTTTCCTACTTCTGTTGAATTCAAATCTATGTTCTTACTTTTGCTTTTTGTCTTTGTATTAACACAATTTCCCAACATTTCATCATCAAGCTGGTCCAAAATTCATTTTCTTTTGTATTCGTCACTCCCATGTTCTCATCATTATAGGGTTTTCTGGAAGAAAGCGGTGTTTTCTTCTTATTGTTTTCACCAGATACTTCTTTATCAATTACATCAAGAACCTCATCTTCTATAATGTCAATTATGAGTTGATTTTCTATGTTGTCTATTTCTTGTAAATTCTTGTATCGTTTCATTTTGTTTGGGGAGGTGCACTCTAATGAATGCCTTCGTAACTTCTTACCTTCAGGAGGTATTAGATTTTCAAGAGAATTCGCTCTTTTGCACCCCGTTTCTTTATTATCAATCAATGTTAGTTGCTTTTCAGCAGATTCACATTCTTTAGGATCAATTTGTTTCTTATTAAATATTTGAGAAACTGATGGCATGTCTACGTCTTGAGGTGTATTAATCTGAGTATCACAGTTTTGTGTTTGACTAAATCTCTCAAATTTGTTTCTTGTATCATGTAACCATTGTAAAATTTTAGTTTTGTCTGAACATGGTTTTTGTAAACTTTGTTTATGTTGAGGTTCAAGATTGGGCTTCAGAAATGGCACTGAATTATTCACTTTCACATTGCTTTGCTTCCGGGATAATCCTAATTTGTGTTGTGTTTTTCTCTTTCCATCTTTCACTGGGGTTTTCTTCGAATCATGATTAATTTGTTTTGGCACTGAAAGATAGGTAGTTAATTGAATAACAATTATGCGGCATATAAAGATAATTTTTAGCAGTAAGTCAACATCAAATCAATTATAAAATAATTAACTATTTCTTCAGTTGGCTCTTAACAAATTTCTCCATTTGTTCATAAACAATGGGTGATAAGTATTCAGTGAAATTATCAATATATTATCCTCCTTTCATGAATAACGAATATTATATACTAAAGTATGCTTTGATCCATAGCAACTACACTGCGCAAAAAAATTAACGCACATTATGGAAATCCCAAATTTATTCTACAACTGAAGGTGTTCTCAATGATAATTATTTTTATCAGAATTATGCATGCATATGTTATCCACTTTCAATGTTTTTCTTCAATACAGATGTTTTTTCCCAACAGGAAGAAAAAAGATGAGATTATCAGATTTTGAATGTATTGGATCCATTCTGAAATCAGTTGCTCTCGATCAATTCTAGTGATCAATAGTTTATCTTTCGTTTGATTTTCTACACTCGATCGCTATGCAACGCGAAACACGCAATTTGACCCAAGAGGAATGTGCCCAAGCGGTAGTTTTGCGAGAAGAAGGGTGGACATACACAATAATTGCAGAAAGGTTTAGAGTTTCGCATACAATTGTCTCCAGAATGTTGCAGCGATTCAGGGAGACAGGTATGAATGTCTGAAGACCAGGACAGGGTAGACCACGGGTAACAACTGCCATTCAAGAACGTTACTTGAGAGTTTCTTCGTTGAGTCAACGGTTTGCAACTGCTCACCTCCTTCGAAATCAGCTTGAGCAAACCCATGGAGTGCAAATTAGCACTATAGACAATAAGAAATCGCCTCAGAGAATATGATTTAAGGCCTCGTGTCGCGGTAAGAGGCCCAGTTCTAACCGCAGCCCATCGAAGGGCGCGTTTGGATTTTGCGAGATAGCATATCCATTTGGAAGAGGCTGATTGGGAAAGAGTTTTGTTCACAGATGAGTCTAGATTCTGCCTCTACCATTGTGATCGACGTTCCCTTTTATACAGACGTCCACATGAAAGATATCCTCAGTGCAATTTCCTGAATACCACTGTTTTCGGAGGAGGATCGATTATGGTATTGGGTGGAATATCTTTGACTGCTTGCACAGACTTAGTGGTCGTTGATAATGGAGCTATGAATGCTGATAGGTACAGCAAGAAGTTTAGATCTCAATCCGATTGAGCGGGTTTGGGACAACCTCAATAGAAGGCTGAGAAGTTCAGAAAATTATCCAGCTACTTTTAATGACTTAGGAATCCAACTCAGAGAAATCTGGGAAGGATTAGATCAGAACATTTTAAGATCACTCATTTTCAGTGTGAACCGTCGTTGCCGAGCTGTAATAACGCAAGGGGTGGAAATACCAAGTATTAAATCACTTATCAGCATTCCAGTATTTTGAAACTTGTTTATTTCTCTTCTTTCACACAAGATTCTGTGAAAACCTGAATTTTTCCTCCATTTAATGTGTCTTGTTTGGTTCAAGACCTTCCTGAGAGAACATAAAAAATAAGTTATTAAGTCAGTATAGAGTCAACTTTCATTGAAATTGAGATTTTCAGAATTTGCGTTAATTTTTTGCGCCGTGTAATTGATAAAAAGCATGGCTTTGAAAATGTTTAGTGAAAGGCATATATGAGGTGAATCTCAGAGTAAGAAAACATAGAGCAACGCCGGAATGTTGTTCGCGCGTATAAACAGTGAAAATGTAATATTATTTTAACTTAAGATCATAAGTGGACTACCAGAAGTTAATGTATTGGAACCTATTTCCTTCTTCAGTTGTGGTTGGCAAATGACTACAGAGGTTGATGGAACAGTGCGTCGAGTGCATATGCAAAGCAGATGACGTACTTCTAATAGCCCGAGGAAAATTTGGGTGAATTATTACATAAGAGCCTCAAAATGACTGAGCAATGGTACACCTCAGTGGTACTCCAAGTAGGCAACTCTCGGTCATAAAACCCATCCACACTGAGAGTAAGAAATAAACGAAGAGATGCCAATATGCGTGAATAGTACTGCCACAGTATAGACACCAACCAGTAGTTGCACTCTTGAAAAATTGAACTTCTTTACTCTATCGAGAACTAGGCGGAAATGAAATTATTTGAGCGGAAATTTTTGGGTTTATTTGAATTTTCATATGTGAAGGTGAATATTGAATTCGGATATCATTATTATTATTTTCAAAATATCAATTTTTCGAATATAATAATTCGGAGACAAAGATAGGAAGTCATATATTTTTTCTTACCGAGTTCAATGAATATATTCACAATATTTATAGTTTTATAAGAATCTTGCTGGCACTCTTCGGAGGAATGTTTGTCGTTTTGCCATAAAAATAATTTTTAGGCAATACATTCAGAATATTGAATAAACAATAACAAATTGTGAGTGTATAGGAATGAAATCTTCAGAGATTCGCTCTAGGCGATGACCGTAGATATAAAAAGGAACATGAACTGTAAAATTTTCTTAATTGAATGAATTTATTGAGGTAATGAACATTTAATCTTTTTGATGTCCTTAAATTCAAAATCGACCCTCAAGAGCATTTCCCAACAAATAGATATCTACGGGAGTTGAAAATTTTGTGTTACTTTTTAGTGCATTAGAAAAAATATTTCAATGCAATGTTTCAAATACAAAATCGAACTGCAGTGCGCATGCGGTGATTCTACGTCCCTGCTTTCGTGTAGGGTTATAATAGATCAACCTGAGTCAGTGATTGAGTTAATAGCACCGTACTTTCCGAACATGGGTTGGATGTTGGGATCGGGTAAACGAACGCGAAGGTTAGGGATCGAGTTAACCCGAGTAAGTATCTGAAAAACAGCTCTTGTGAATCAGATGTTCCGATATTTAGTGAGGGGATCTCAGGATCCCTTTGAGGTAGAAAAAAATTAATGACACCTTTTCGGCCCCGATTTTTGAGAAAATCAATCTGGTTGAAACCGCAAGTTAATAAGTTTTCGAGTTATGAGCGAAAATTGGAATATAGCATGAAATGAAAAGTACCTACGCAAAACTACTTTAATACAGAGGCTATTGGCTTGAAACAAAAACCTTTCACGGGCATTTTTTTAAGTAGAATCCACTGGTGCCAAAAATTTATTTTTGTTTCAGTTACTTTTCGAATTATAAAACAAACTTGTGTTTTCTTGCTTTTTCTCCTCATTTCGAAAATATAACATAATACATAATTTAATTTCTCGCCAAACTATAAAATCATAATAAGTTCCTGAAGTTCAAATTTGGTAAAAAAAAAGTAGATGGCAATTATGAAAACTGAATCTCACATTTTCTCACCATTATTTAAATTTTCAGCCATTCTATTATTATTTTAAACTTAGCAGTATATACAAAAGGAAAATTATTCACAGTCTGTTTTTTGCCACAATACCGTGGAATCTACTTGAAATAACATCAAAGGAAAGTGATAAATTCATCATCGTCAATAGACAGGAGGCAAGTGCAATGCCTTCACTTTAGTAAAGCATCAAACACATCATGGAATTGCTGTTGTGCTACACTACTAAATGAGTTGTTTCCACTGATTCACAAAAGGCAATAAGCAGTTAATATCTTTTTTAAAATTCTCCTTTTTCAATAGCTATCACAACACATACGGGTGGGAGTAGTTCAACAAAAGTGACTATAATATTCGTGTATTATAGTCGCTATAATTTTATACACCTATCCCAGAGGTATATTGCACACATAATTTAGGAACGCAAAATCTATAGCTTCAACAAATGTGTTATAGGTGTAAAGTTCGAGAGGCAGATGAAGTATAAGTTGGTTGTATACATATTCGTTAAAATAATATAACATGAAATAACATAAAATAAGCATATTTGAAATAATTTCAATAATTATGAATATCTTAAGATATTCATTTTTTATTTCTGACAAGTTATGTGCGAAGAATAAGACGAAAAATTTTGTCTTACATACTTGGAATAAAAAAAAATATATCCAAAGATATGCATAATCATCCTAATATAATTTGTAAATGTGATTCTGTAAATTTTCTATACTATTCTACTTTTTTAGTTATTTTCGGGGTTCTTTAAATCACAAACTACACTGAATGAAATAAAGTTGAACCAAAGTAATCAGAAATATAAGTAAAGAAAAATCTTGAAGGTATATTGAAGAAACTCACCATTTTTTGTCCCCAGTTTTAATGTACTCAAATTTTTCTTTTTGATAAACTTCTTCTTTTCATTTGGTTTTGATGTGCACGGAATTATATTCTCCTCCGATGACTGAGGAATAATTTCTTCAGATTCACTCAATGCTTTGAAGTTATTAATTAATGTTTCTTTGTTGAAAACATTGGTGAAAAATGTCTTGACTAAAAAAAATTTCAAAAATAGATTGTCATCCTTCAACAGAGTTGGGAATTGGAATTATCAGAATGATAATGAGAAAAATGGATTTACTCACTATCACTATTATGCTGTACTTTAACATCATTGCACAACGTTTTGACAAAACAACAATAAGTATCAAGAGCAGTATCACGACTCAATAGTTTCCTTTTAGATATTTCCTTTTTGCACAATGGACATAATAATGTATCATTTTCTTTCTTGTATGTATCCAAACAGTCAGAACAAAAGATATGTCTACAAGGCAATTCTCGAGCATTTTCAACAATATCAAGGCTGAAATAAGACAGGATAAGAACAAGAGGTAAACCCTACAAGATATTACAATCAAATGAGCAGATATACCATATCGGACATTTTAAGAATTCTAATTTTTCCAAAATATTCTTTGAAATTTTTCCTAAAGTATTTTCCATTCTGCCTGCCACTAACAAAAACACAAAACCCGCCACAAATTTTCAAATTTGATGAAAATAACCTACACCTGTCCATTGTCAACTGTCACATACTACTGTCAGTTGTCGTTTAAAGTTTTAACTTTTTTGTCAAGTTGTTCTGTTTACCGACTTCTGTCAAGTCAACTGACATTGAAAAACCTAAAACGTTGAAATTTATTCGTTTTATCCAACTCATACAATAGAAAATTGGTGTTAATTATGTTGATATTTTAATAACAATGGCAGCCGAAATCAAACCTGCAACACAATCAAACGACAGATTTTGTACAACGAAAAAACCTGCCCTCTTAGCGAAACTTGAAGGGTGTACCGATGAAATTAATGCCGCAGTTTTGATTCCAGGGGAGGAAGGAGTCATCAGTGTATCTGATGATAAGTATGGGTTGAATATAGAGTACAAAAATGTATCTAATTAACTTTTTCTAGAACTGTTCGAGTATGGTTGAAAAGAGATTCTGGGCAGTACTGGCCCAGTATCTGTCAGTATATGCCTAGTGGTGCAACCTCTGTTTATTACACTATTGAAACAAGACAACTTTTCATTGGTCAAGAAAATGGTACAGTTTCTGAGTACTCCCTTGCATCAGATTTCAATCGAATGATGCTTGTAAAGGAATATTTAGTGCATCAAGCAAGAGTTACAGAAATAATTTTTTCATTAGAATGTGAATGGGTTCTGAGTGTCGGTAGAGATAAGGTCTTTTCTTTTGAATGCACCCAAACTGGTAGAAATCTGGGTACGTTTACTTCAGAAGCATGGTGCACATCACTGCAGTATCCTTTTAATGTAAATGCGATTTTATGTTATCTAAGTTTTTGTTTAAAAACTACTCAATATTCAGTGGTTTTCAGAAATAATCTAGAACGCTCTGGAAATACATGATATCGGAGTACCACAGAGAAAGAATTCTTAGAATATAAATTTTCCTTATAAAATATTAGATTCGACACACAAAGTAAACATGCTTTTGTGGGAGATTATTCAGGCACAATAACAATGTTGAAATTAGAAAATGAAGGTTTATCTGTAATAACAACTTTCAAAGGACATTCAGGATCTGTTCGTTCTCTAGCATGGGATATGGAGAGAAGTATGTTATTTAGTGGTTCCTTTGACAAAACTGTAATTGTTTGGGATATTGGTGGCCAACAGGGACATGCCTACGAACTTCAGGGACATCATAATAAGGTGTGATATCATTTTGAGTATTTGTCCATATTTGCTAGAGTTGATTTATTATTGCCAATTCCTCTTACAACAAAGAGTAATTTTGCTTTGAAGTTATCTAGGGTAAAGAACTAGGGAGTGGTGAACCTGAATATTGTTTACACTTCAGTTATCTGAGGAAAAACCAAGCTCAACTTATCATGGTGTATTCCCAGAACATAAATCTTATTTCTCATCGAATTCTCTCTATTCATTTTCATCCATATATTTATAAACAATCAAAATGAGTACAGAATATGGGTAGAACTGACTGCTAACATTACATCACAAGAAGTCAGAATATAATTAATTATCCTCATTTTGAAATTTAGCATAAGTCAGCCTTCTGTTTGAAGTGAATCAATAATCTAATTTTTTTTTCATTCCTTCGATAATGATAAAATGAAAATGTTTTCACTAGTAAAGAGCCTCCAGAAATTTTAATTTCGTTTCTACCATCTTCAGAGAAAGCTGTCTCTAGTAGGGGCATGTGAAGTGTTGTATAATATTGCAATAGAAAGTAAAAAATGCCGCTCAGTTATTGACCAAACATGCCTTAACACTGAATTTTCTGAATGTTTTAGAGCTTCAACCAGCCCTTAGTAGTGTGAAATGGATATTGTAATAAAAAGTTTTCACTTTTCCAATTGAAATAATCAAAAAACCAATTCAAAATTTATATAATTACTCTTTTTAAGTCTAGCAGAGATATTTTTGAGCAGGTCAACTGCTCTACTTTATATAGGACTATCTTCTAAAATGTAAACGAATCCATACCTTCTGAAAATATATCTCATTTGTAGATCTCTAAAACTAACATTGATATATACAATTTTTCACATGATCCATCATATAGTAAGAGATTGCTAATGCAATAAACTACACCTTTTACAGCTATTGTAATTCAGAAAAAAGAACTTGTGTTTCAGAATAGGAATAGGTAATTCAGAAAACAGAAATTGAAATTCAGATTTAATGTTGGAATTAAAAAAAAACAAAGTTGTAATTCAGAAAAGGAAAATTTTAATTCAGAAATTATCAATTCAATTTTAGAAAATGTATTACATAGATAGTAAGCAATCGATTATGGATTACAATATTTTTTTCTGAATTACAATTTATTCAAATTACGGTTTCTGAATTTGAAGTTCTTATTCTGAAATTGAAATTCCCTATTCTTAATATCCATTTACTACTCTGAATTACAATTTACATCTTCTGATATTAAATTTGATTTTCTGAATGACATTTTACGTTTCCTGAATTACAATTGGAAAAGGTGTCAACAATGCGATTAGTTTCAATTCGTTCAACATAGACTTACTTTGAAAATTATCAGTTATGTATTTTTGTTTATACAGGGTGTTAGTGAATAAGTACGACTAACTTCAGGGTCTTATAGCTTGTTCATTAATATGAAGAAAAGATTCTATTAACTGATTGCGAGATAGAAGGTGTTTAAATTAAAAAAAATCGTTTTTTGCTACTATTTCCGGAACATTTTATTTTTTTTGTCAAGTTTTAATTATTGGTGAAGGGTTAGTATAGTTCGTTCACAAAAGTTTGAGCGCATAGTAGGCGTTTCTTTATTTGTCTGAAGTTGGCAGTATTGACTGTCACAACGTAAAATAAAGTCAACGTTGCCGAAGGCGAGCTGTGAGAGTATGGTCCAAACAGCTAAGTAAGGGGGCACAATAGACCTTAAGGTCGCAGTGAACTGTAACCCCTTTTTAAACTGAACTAAAATTAAACTATTCACTATTGCCCTGTATAGATGTGTCAGTTGAAAGAAAGTCAAGAGTTCTCTCCTGCTGCATCTCCTTTTCAATTTTCGCATTTTAGGTTTCTGCATTATATTATTTAAATACTACTAAACAATTGGTGAGCGCTGGAGAAGATGGAGTAATTGTCTTCTGGGAAATGGGTCAGGATAGAAAGGAAACGCCTGAATGGGTTGAATCAGACCTGTGCCAACTATGCGGACGCCCCTTCTTCTGGAATCTTAGAGCTATGATGGACCAAAGACAACTAGGTATAAACACCAAAAAATACTGCTCAAGTATAAGCAATCTACATTTGATTTCTTCACAGGTTTAAGACAGCACCATTGTAGGCATTGTGGAAAAGCTGTTTGTGAAAGGTGTTCTGTTGGGAGATTAACCATCCCAAGTATGGGTTTTGAGTTTCCTGTAAGAGTTTGTGATCCTTGTCACAATAACTTAAAAGATAAGGAGTGAGTATTTTGAGAAGAAGTTCTCTGTATTAAATCATTTTTAGAAAGTGAATCAATTTCATTGAATTTTTGGTGAATCTTTTCAAAAAATCATAATCATAACACATGCATTTGGATTAAATTTACTGGAATTTTTGTCCCTGAAACTTTATGATCTCGAACTATCATTTCTCTTATTGATTGGTTTTTGATTGCTTGAAATTGTTATTGAAAATTGCAAAACAAGCACTAAGCAGCTAAGTGTTTTTATCGATGTAAAGGTATACAGATTATGAAGCAAAGTTTGATCAAAAATAGTGGTAGCTGTAAATGTCAGAAGCAGTTTAATCACTTTTGCAAAGTATTGTGCTACGGAGAAAATACTTTCCCATGAATTATTGATACTGTGTGTGTTGATGTTGACGTTTTGAGTCGCCTAAAACCTCTGAAGGGTGACGCTCAATTCGGCTTAATAGGCGCGTCGAAAGACGAAGAGTGATTTACCGCTGACGAAGTTAGCATTAAATCCAATGGAGACCCGCTCATCTAGACGACGCGAAGGGACGAGGCGAATCGTTAGACGCGGGACGTATTTAAGGATGTCCACACCAACGCGGTACTGCGGGAACGGGAACGACGCGTTGTATTGCGGGAAGCGGGAAATTTTTCTTTTCACACCAAAGCGGTAAAGTGAAGATGGACGCATTCACAAACATTCAAAATGACCCTAGAAGAACCGCAAATGTGGCATTTGAAATTCGGTATAAGTTTGTCACTTTTCTCAATTATGATTGAATTAGGTTTCTCCTGCTACTGAACTCTACATTGTTCAAACTTCAAATTATTATGAATAATTTTTTTATAGGTTACCTAATGATACAAATAGTTGAAGGTTATTTTAAATAAAGTTTAGATAAATTATTGAGTTTTTCATGAACTACATTTCTTGAAGAGAAATCTAACCAAATTTCAATAAATTTGTTCACATTTTCGTTCAATTTGGTGAATGTTTTGTCTTTTTTCCTTAGATTTTTATATTCGAGATTTTCCCAGTCGTATAAAATTGGGTGGGTTTCAATAAATTCAATTATGGCCGGTTTCTGAGGTCGTTTTAACCGCAGTTTATCTATCTGTCAAATTTGACGGATGGATAAGCGTAGATTTCGGTTTCTGAGTACCGCTTAGAAAGATAACCAGCCGATAACGTCAGTTTATTGTAGCCGACCGAAAATGGCCGGTTATCTGTAGATTTAGTGAATGGCGCATGGGCATTGGCGTTTGATTTGTCAACTCCAACCTCACTTTTTCATTTTGATTTTACGGAGTACCGGATTTGGATTCATGTCAACATTCTTAACATATAACATATTCTATTAAACGAGTTGTGTAATAATAGAATATAATACAAGAAGATTATCCTCCAGCTCTTTATCAGATGAAGAGGCAATGGAATTCATGGGCAATATTTCTGTATCCAGACCTCTCGAAATGTATACAAATGATTAATTCAAAATGAGGTACAGATTCAACAAGCAAACAGTTTTACACTTATGTAATGAATTGAATTCTGTATTAGCTCCAATATCTGAAAGGAATTGCACTTTAACCGTCCTTCAACAAGTGCTTATATCTTTATGGTTCTATGCGACAGGAACTTTTCAAATCATCATTCGTAATGATCTAAATATACATAAGACATAAATATACATGAAAATGAAATCGATTTGATATTTCGTATGGAAAATCTCATTATTTTGAGTTTCAGGCGTGCAGTTCCAATCAAAATTTGCAAAACTCATAATCAAAACGTCAATTTGTATGTCGCGACATCTGTTGATCTAGGAAGGAACTTGCGAGACTACCGTTAATCAGCTGTTATCGAATAGATAGTTAACTGACAACCGAAATAGACGTCAGGAACTCAGCTACCTTTATCGAGAGGTTATCGATTGGTTATATTTATCGAACCGTTTACTATTGGACGGTTAAAGTAAAACCTCAGAAACCGACCATTAATCTTTCAGTGAACAACATTGTACGTGCTAGGTATATGAATTTTACACAGCGGGAATAACACTGCAAGCAGCGTTACGGAATATAGAACGCTGTTCGTAGGCCCCCATCTCCGCCTGAGTGTGAGTTCACTGAGTACTAGCATATCCTGCGTCGTTCCCGCAGTACCGCGTTAGTGCGAGTCCACAACGGCGCACCGACCCTAGCCCATATTTGAAGTTTATTTATTTATTTGAAAATACAACTACTATTCAACAATTTGTTGTTATTATAGTTGACTCAAAATTAAATTTTTGAAATTATTCATCTTGCATTTTAAAGAACTTAAAAGTTGTCAAACTGGCATATATGGCACTCCTTCTTTGACATTCCGTATTTGCTCTAAATATGTAGTATGCGTTTTTTTGTCTTGTTTCTCGATTTGTTATATTATTTATTACGAAGTAAATAGGTACGTCATTTGATTACATCGCGGTGCGATGGGGACTTAATGTGGGGGATCCTTAAACGCGCAATTGGAAGAAACGAAGCGTTCGGAAGGGACGCGTCGTTTTCCGTCGGAGAAGTTTGCATTGAATCAAATGGACACCCGCTCATCAAGGCGGCGCAAAGAGAAGAGGCGAGTCGTTTGATGCGTAAATGTTCTTTGGGGCATGTGCGTATCAAATATCTTGAGGCGGCATGCGACAAGGTATTGTATTGGCATTGTAATCAACCAAGCATTAGAGTGTGATGGAAAGCATTTCTAATACCGGAATATTCACAAGCAAAAATAAATGCCACCAAATCAGTTAAATAATTCCGTTTATGAAATGAAAATGTAAACACATCGCATCCAGAAACTAAACACTAACAGACGATGTTGCCAAACTGACAGAATTGTCTGCAACAGAAGCAAGCCGTTAGTATCAGAATAGGGGGAGCTACGGAATAAACATACGGCACGAGTTCGCAATGCCGGAATATTAAACAAATTCTACTTGGCTGCAAAACAAATGCGCAAAGGCATCTACAGGTTTACATTTTACTCGAAGCTTATACAATAAAATATTTATTAAATCTATTTTCACTTTGCAGACGACCTTCTATGGCAACATTCCATGACGCCAAACATGCTATAGTTTCTATGACTATAGACCAAACCACGAAAAAGTTACTTTCTGTTGGTCAAGATAGAGTTATCAAAGTTTGGGATATATCCCCATTGCTTTGATTCAATTGTTTATTTTTGAACACTTGAAATGTGATTCATAATCTTTAATGTGCTATGATTTATGTTTGTAAAAATTAATAATGTTATATTTATATTATAAACCCTATTGTTCTTTAAATATGATGCCTCATCATAAAATATTTTAACTGCATTCTTTGATAACAAATTATTCTAGAAATGATGAGTTATTTCTTCAAGTTATTGAAACTATTTTTTTTATATGTAGCCCAAAATAAATAGTGTTATGGAAGTAAATTTACGTTGTTTCATCCTATCCAATGGTATACATTCTGGCCACTGAGCATAAATACTACCAGACACCTGATTTGTAACAAAAACAGGTTAAATGTGGAGATAATTTATATGGATTTAATTTCAGGAATATTAATCCACTTTTAGTCTTGATATCCTTAATTTCGATGATTTTTTATCCAACCAATTCAAAACTTGCGTTTTTCTTGTCCAAATGAGTGCTACCATTGTCCTTGAACAATGGTACTACTAACTAAAACTGTAAGTCCATACCCTAGAGCGTGCTCTCATGTTGGTATCACCCGAACAACACCATTGTTTAACACGTTCGCTGCGGCACGATATTTTTGCGACTTTCCGTTTGTGCGTTACGGGGTCTATTTGACCCGTATGCGACTTTCCGTTTGTGCGTTACGGGACGTATGTGTCCCGTACAGGTGCCACTATATATCACGCTCTACTGAAATGGGGAAAAGTATAAGAGGAGTGAGATTTTGCGAGTTGCAAGGTGATGGAATTTCGAACATAGTGCAAGCGCAGGTCGGGTCTCCTACGTCCCGTTTCGCCACCATAGTGGTCAGTTGTAGGGTTACTTTTGAGACATTAGTATTTCGAACACAAGATTTATTTAATTCTGAAATTATATTACAAACATATTTCCAACTCAAAATATAAAAAGGACAACATTTTAAAGAAAACGAAAAAAATAGTCCCAAATCCGTTTCAGGAGCTTGAGCTGCGTGTGCCTGATTGAATCATGGCCGGCAATACCCTGGATTGCCTTCGCATTTCATACAGAAAGTATAAACTTTTTTGGCTTTATTATCAGCATCTCTACTTGACATGGACTGGTGCAAAATTTTATAGCAGCGGATTTCAGCGATTTGGCCTCCGCCCCAACGGAAAGTCCAGTACGGGACAAAAAGACCTCGTGCCGCAGCGAACGTGTTAAACAATGAAATACCATCTATAAAGATCGGTATAAAAAACAACAATGTTACAAGTTATGTGTATCAGTCACAGAAACCACGGATCAATGTCAATAGCCTTTTCAATATGTTAGGAAAACTGTACTCCATTCAAATTCAAAACGGATTAATATAAACAAGTGAATCGCATAGTTCGCGCACTTAGAGGAAGAAGTTTACTTCTTCCTATGAGTTCGCGCATATGGCAGCTCTTATTGGTCATATATTCTTGAGAAACCCCAGTTTGTAAAATGCTAATACACAAAAAATCTGATTGGTCGCAATGCAGAAAAGTAGTCATTGTACCAAAACAATCAACCACAATATAAAATATCAAATAAATTCGGCTATTTTTGATACGGAAATTGTAGAATTTGTCAAAAAAATACTAAATATTAAGCAGATTCTTAAAACGACGGAAAATGAATGAATGAAATAGATATAGTCCGTTCACGAAAGTTTGAGCCGTCGGTTGGCCATGGAATATTGACATATTCCACTGTGTTTATATATATTAAAATTTTAGGTTATGTTCTTTATTTGTCAATATTATTATTATGTTGTCAATATTGCATAGAGTTCTCTGATATTTCGCAAGCTCGTAGGACGAGGGTACATTCGGCAACGTTAACTTTATTTTACGTTATTATGACAGCAAATACTGCCAACTTCAAATAAATAAACAAACGCCTACTATGCGCCCGAACTTTCGTGAACGGACTATCCCTATATTCAAATTTTAGGTTATGTTGTTCATTTTCCTGTCAGATTGATACGCAATGTTGTCAATATTGCATAGAGTTCTCTGATGGTCGAGGCCGGATACATTCGGCAACGTTGACTTCGTTTTACGTTATGACAGCAAATACTGTCTTCTACTAACTTCAGATAAATAAACAAACGCCTACTATGCGCTCAAGCTACTATATAGCACAGAACAGACTTTACTTTCTTTATGTATAGTCCGCTCACGAAAGTTTGAGCGCAAAGTAGGCGTTTGCTGTCATAACGTAAAATAAAGTCAACGTTGCCGAATGTACCCGGCCTCGTCCGACGAGCTTGCGAGTTATCAGAGAACTCTATGCAATATTGACAACATTGCGTATCAATCTGACAAGAAAATAAACAACATAACATAACCTCAAATTTTAATATACAAAGTGGAATATGCCAAATTGTCATGGCCAACCGAAACCGACGGCTCAAACTTTCGTGAACGGACTATATATTACTGGGAATTTCACGCGTGATGAGTGTTGATTAGTTTGAAATCGCAATCACAGAAGATTTCAAATATAATCATCTCAATAAAATGAAAAAAAATAAAATTTATGAAATTATTCAGGATGAAGAATAAGAAAAGTAATCATGAAAACAACAATTTTCTTTGACTAATTAATGATCAATGAGAAAACAAAGGATCATAGAGCAATTAATTTTGACAAATTCATCTATCAAATATTTTTAAATAGTTGGCGCCGTTGGTGTTTAGATTTATGGTTGTCAAACTTCAAAAATTCGTTTTAATAGAAGTAATTTTATTGAATAATTCTGCCGTATTCACTTTTCTCTGTATCTGATAAGAATAATTGAAAATTACAGGGGATATTTCACAGGTACATTGGAATGCTTGACAGTTTACGAGAAAGTACTTAATTTGGTTGGAAATAGTTAACCTGCAAAAAAGTATCTGTCATCACTGAATAAAACAAATGAATTCTTCAATTTGAACATGAATTAAATGATTGCTTAGAAAATAGTGCATATACTTTTTAATATGTGGCCGTTATTGCTTGATATGACAAAGGATGAATCTATACAATGTTTGAGAAATTTAGGTAAAATTAATTTATAATTACAAATTTCAGTCTTAAAAGCACCTTGATTTCAGAATTGGAAGCTTATTCTCATTTAGTTTCTGCTTTGAGAGCTCAAGGACCTCTAAATTCTGATAAACGAAAATTACTAAGGGAAACAGGTAGTGTTTTGAATATATCTCAGGAAAGGCATAAAGCAGAAATAAGAAGAGCATTAACGGATGAAAGGTTGACCACAATAGCATATCAGTAAGTGCTGAAATTATACAATTCAACTTTCATTCATTTTCAAACTTTTAGTGTAAATGCTCAAAATGAATATAGTAATGACTGGGCCCAGGAAGGACGAAGAGTGATACCTTTAATGCCAAGAATGGCACCCCAAACAGCTTTCTCCGCCATAGCTGATGAGGTGGCAGAAAATGCAGATCAGAATAATAAACTGTTGCCACTACCAGCAAATACTGAAAGGAAACGATCTATGGTAGTACAATCCAATCAAAATATGTCCGGAGAATGCAATAAAAATAGTTCATTCAGAATCAATGAACCACCAAAACATGAAGAAACCAGGAAAAGAAAATTTTCTGAAAATAGTAGTTTAGCCCAACATCTTCTTGGACCATCAAATAAACTAAGTAAAATTCAACAAATATATAGGTAAGCTACTATTTTTTACTTTAAGTCAAGTCCAATAGTTATTTATGATGAATGATAATGATGTGAAAATAATCAATTGTTGTAAGACTGATATTTTAAGTAGAACATGTTACAGGCAGAAAACAAAGTCCAAATCCAAAGAGCAGTTTTCAAAAGTGAAAATGGAACAAGACCAGCAGGAGATAATTCAGAATAAGAATCAACAACCAGTTTTAATACAAAAGCCACAAATGATGAAAATTCCGATGAGTTCGAATATCAATATCCCTTCAGCAAATGGATCCAAAATAAATATTCTTCAGAACATCAACTTGCAACCGCCAAATCCAATAATTCAAGAAGAACAAGTGGAACAAGTCAACAACTCAAACATGGCTAAATTCAATGAAACTAATCACATTACATCTCCACCTTTCAACATTAATGAGAATATCAATAATCGATTGAAGTTTCTAACTAAATCTAATAATATTATGTTCAAGTCTCTGAATGCTTCACCTGGTTCAAATTTGAATGTGGACTTGCAAAAATCTCTGAAGGTATGTCCGTCAAGGAAACCCATAACTAAAACTATACCAACTACTAATCAAAAACTTATTGTTGTTTCGAATGCCCAAACAATGGCTAATAGTAGTATTCTTCAGAGAACATTAACTATTCCTTTTGTTAAGAATATATCTGTGAAAAATTTTGATAAGTTCAAAATTGTTAGCACTGCTGGCACCCCAGTTACATTAGCAACCAGTACTGTCAATTCAAACAGCTTCAATTCTATGAAACATAAAGTAGTCACAGTAAGAACAAGTAATCCCGTAAATGCTGGTAAGAAGGTGGTTCCTTTAACACAACTGCAGATGTTGAACAAAGGTAGTATAAAGGTACTTCCTCTTGGAGGCAAAATTGTTGGCAAAACTACCACATCAATACCTTCCTCAATGTACATAATGAATTCTATGGGGAATATGCAGAACCTAACAAAGACCATAAATACTTTACCCATTGCAACCACAACTAAGGTGATAGAAAATAATGATAATACTCAGATAGTACCTTTACCAAAAATGGCTGAAAATCTGATAAATTCAGCTAAACCTATGGAAAAACCGAGAGAATTCCAAAAAAATTCTCCACAAAACAATAAAACAGATGTATCTGCAGAAGATTTTGATGATAAATTTAATGAGTTACACATAGAAACGGTGGCTATGAATTCCGAAGATAGTATAATTGAAGTGAAATCTGATGATGAGATTAAAATAGATGATGTTAGTGAAACTATTGAAGTAGATAGATGTGGAATGATATGTCTTCCTGAAGTGGGTAAGTGTATTCTATCAATAACTTTTTCTCTTTATTAACAAATAAGGGTAATTGATCTGAAACGCTATGTAGGTATGTCATAAAATGGTATGAAATACAATTTTTTTATGAGATTTTTGTGAAGACAAATTTTTCATTGAAATATTTTTAATTTTGTAATATACAGGGCACACCACAATGAACTTTACATACTCCTACAATATACATTTCTAGAAAACTTTTTAGGATGTCACTCCCAGTCTCTGAAACAGAAATAATTTAAAATTTTTTACTTAAGATGAAATGCTTCTGCTTAAATCTTTGCACTAGTTTGTCAGAAGCAAATTGATTCTGAAAAAATTGTTGCCTATAACAGTAAAACTAAAAAAGGAAATAAATGAAAAGGATAATGTAATGTTTCGGACTTCGGTGTCTCTATCAGACAAACTTTTAAAATCTTTGGAATTGTGTGTCATTTCATTTGCAGTCTAATTGACATTGAAAGTCAATCAGATGTATATTGGAGAGATTCACGTGCTGTAACTGACTGAATCCAGTTGTTCGATTGCAATAATGTAGTGATGTCTCTCTCTTATCGTTTGGAGTGGCCTAACTCAAACAGTATGGCAACCAAGTGTACTTGAATCAAGTATTGCGGTCAGCCTAACACATTAAATAATTCGAAGCGCATACTGCAGGTTCTCTACCGATTTTGCCACTCCAATGTTTAGAAAGAGACAACATATCAATATTGCAAAGGGACAACGGGATTCAGTCAGTTGCAGCAAGTGAATCTCATGAAGATACATCTGTGTAGTCTATCATCAGCATCAGGAACTTTATTCAAAATACTTGACAATATCTGAATAGTAGTAATCATCTTATAATTAGGAAACATTTTCACGCTCACTTATAACAGAAAATGATAATGAAATTTGAATATTTTGCTCATTCTTGGATTCATTTTATTGCGCGCTTGTTCCTAAGGGCACAGTGTGCTATCGTTTTGCTCAAATGTCTGGATTTTGTGTTCTCAATTGACTCGGTTGGACTGCCTGATGAAGAATCCGATGTCAAAAATTATTCTGAAACTTATTGATAATAATTTTTTTTCTGCAACTGTCCGGGAAGTACCCACTCCCCGGACTAGACCGGGAAATAGATATGATTTTAATCTCAGAGTAAACCTAGAGATGCATTCGCGCATTTGCTGACACAGCCAACTAGAAAGTGTTTATGCACGCAAACAAAATTCCGGCGTTGCGAACTTGTGCCGTATCTTTATTCCGTATTGGGATAATTGGTCTACCGCTCCCCTAATCTGATACTAACGGCTAGAGTCAGTTACAAACAATTCCGTCAGTTTGGAAACAACGTCTGTTAGTGTTTAGTGACTCGATGCGTCGTGTTTACATTTTCATTTCGATTTGACGTTCATAAACTGGATTATTTTACTAATTCGATGGCAGAATATTGTTGCTTAAGTGTATTCCGGTAATTATAACCATGGCAAAATTACGAAAATGTTGTATTATATTCAGAAATTGTAGAAATGAAAATCGAACCTATCGTTTACTTCACCCCAGTGCGGCAGTGAATTGCTTTTTATCTGACTCTAGAGCTTGGTTGATTACAATGTAGCACTATTCACGTGTAGGGGAATCTCTATGATCATTTCTTACTCTGAGATTTTAATGAATGCAGTTGTCAAAAGTTGGCATGTTTTGTATCGCAATTCGCAATAATTCATCAATTCGATGGTGTTTCTTCACAGTTGCCGAAAAAATAGTGTACGCAACAGGTCCGAAAATATAATTTTTACGAAATTACTTCTTTCTCTGGCAATAAAGTGAGAGTATATACAGGGTGTTTCATCTCTCTATTCAGAAAAGTTGACGAACTCCGAAAAAAAATTACAAGATGGCGGAACACCTGCAATGTTCCTAACTTTTTTCCGGGTGTCGAATTGTATTTTATTTTCTGAATAAACACAATTTTCTAAGAATTTTTCAAAAATGGAACATAATTTAATTATCACGAATATGAAAACAGAATTGTAAAATATCAAACGGTTTCGTTACTACAGTCATTCAATAATAAAAAAAATTGTTTTGAGTTCTAGAGTCAAAATAATTGAATTATTGGTATGTCCAAACATTCTAGATGAATTAATAAAAAAAAATTCAGTGGAACTTAGTTGGGACTCGATCCGACTTAGGTATTGAATAGGGAAACGAGACTGTTCTAAGTAGGTATATTAATATTCGTTGCCAGGCAACGGTAGTTCGTAGTTCATAGAGTTTGACTGGTATTTTAATTTCATTGGATATAATTTAGCCAGTAGTGAAACTCTATGAACTACGAACTACCGTTGCCTGGCAATGAATATTAATATCCTTAGAACAGTCTGGCTTCGCGTCGGGACACAACATAACCTCAAGCTAAAATCTAAACCGGTCTTTATAAATGATTGTAACAGCGCAGTTGGCTTTGGATTACCTAATACCAATTACTTACCAATCAGAGCATAGCATGATCACAGAATTCTGTGATGTACGTAGGAAGCGGCAAAATGAAAATAACCCAAAGCCAACTGAGTTGTTACAGTCATTATAGAGACCCTGTACTTTTTCCCTTGTATAATAAATAACTGATGTTACCTGTCAAGAGAGATAAATTGTCAAATTTTTTTTCCGTCACAGAAAAATTAACTATTTTCTCCGAATTTTGCCTACTTGTCAAAAAAAAACCTACTTTCCGGACTTGTTACGTAAAAGAATATTTTTATGTTCAGCAATAAATTCACTAAATAGTTGATTCCTTTCAGATTGCTATATTTCTGAAGGAGAAATTATAGAAACTGAATCAAGAATTTCTCCAGAACAGGAAATGAAAGAAAGTACAAATGAAAGCAGTTCAATAGAAGATTTTTGTGGTGAACAGTTAATTTTAGATCAAAGACATGAATTGGATGATATAGTTTATGTTGAAAACTGACAATTATTTATTTTAATTTAAATTTGTATTATTTTTGTATAAAAATATTTCCCTATTCTCAACTGTTATATTTGTTATATTTTGAATTTGCACTGGTTAAAAAATTATTTGAAACATACAAAACATAATGTTTATATCCATTGATCCATTCTGTAAATATTAACAAGATATCACTCCACCGAAATCTAGAATGGCTAGACTGAAGTGTTATATAAAAGAAATGGAATGCAATATCTCTTCAACAGTCAAATCCAAAAATCCTTTGTTTTTTCTTAAAGGTTGAATTTTTCAATTTAGCCAGTTAATCTAAGCAGTTTATTATTATTTATTCATATATAGTTTTCTTAGAATCATTTTCAAAACGCTTATGTCTTAAAGACATATTGAGGAAAAAAGGTTTTCTTGAACCAGACCCTCAATTATTTTGGAAATATCTATTCAAAAACAGATTTCAACAAAAAGCTTTACTGTAGAATACATTCAGCAATGCTCCCTTTGGAATAAAATAACTTATACCAATCTTTTCTACTTACCACATATCGTAAGTTCAAATCTTTTCTACTTACCACATATCGTGAGTTCATATTTATTATTATTTATTTGGGAATCGTACTGCCAGTCTGAAAGAACTTTTTGTTAAAAAAGTTTAATGAAACTAATGAACCCTCGAAGTGATATCTTGTCGGTATGAAGTTATAAAACATCATTTGCATAAAATTCACAAGCAAACATAATTTTTCAAATGTTCTGCTGCCTGATAATTATTGTTGTAATATAGAATGCTTAAATTCAACAGAACATTGCTCAATATGTTGGTATTTTATGTTAAAATTGGTTTGCAGTAAAATATTTATTGAAACTATAATATATGTAAATTTGAAGATTTTATTATCGATATGAAAAGACAATTTTTATAGAAAAATTAAAATGAATGAGAATAATTCTCTATTTTTCTTATTCAGCATAATAATTTTTGATTTCAGGATGTTCTTTGAATAATGGTTCCAGAAGATCCCTTATTGCAATTATTGTTCTTAAAGAATTACTAAAAGAAATTGTGATTAGAAGTAGCATTATACAATCACTTTGTATATTTTTAGTGTTGTTAAACTTTTGTGATACTATTCTGTATCAGTCGAAATGTTTTGGAAGCATAATTGAAAAAAGTATTAATTTCGACGATATTTATTCAATAATATAAAGCTATTGAAGTGTAAATAAAATTGAAAAGAACATAAAATGCTCAAAAATGCCTGAGAAAACAAAAAAAACATTAAACAATTCAAGATTTCAAAGTTTTGAAAATAAATTCTTTCTCTATTTTGTAACTTGATGAATAGCATGTGCTAAGTATTCAACATTTTTTGATGTCACACCTGCCATTGATATACGTCCATCTTTAGTTAGGTAAACACTGTGATCTTTGATCAATTTTGCAACCTGAAAAACATTATTTTGTGATTGATGACATTTATATGGAGGGGTAATTTTAAAAACTAAGAGTGTGTCGAAATTTAACTCTTTCGAGTGATATTTACTCAATTATGTTCGAAAATCAAAAAATTGAGTGGATTTCTAACTTGATTGAGTCAATTTTTCTCGACAGAGTTGATTTTCGAACTCAGTCCAGAACCAATGCGATATCTCTGTATTAACTTGCTTGTCATAAAAGATATTTATTTATATTCCTCTTTAATAAACTGATATTTCAACTTATACTAAAGGTTGAGATTTACTTCTCATAGTATTTGTGCACAGTGACCTGGGGATCTAATGTCCTCTTCGTTTTAGAGCTAACAAATACTCTACTTTTCATTCGGTTCCAGGTTCTGATCAATCTCAACTTGGATTGCTTAAAGGATGATATTTCTCCAGCTTTTTGCAATGGCAAGTCATTCTCTTGCTGATTGCTCAAAAATTTCCTTCTCTTCCCCGCAGAATCTACACTCACCAACCAGTGTCTTCTACATCCGTACCTACAGGGTGCTCTAGTTGATAGTGTTCCATAAAGGATCCTGTGGGGAAATGCAAACTGCTCGTGCATGTCCATCATGATAGGATGATAGGTAAGTTCTCATTCTCTTGAAGAATATTTTTAGTGCTCTATATGAAGAGGACTTTGATAAAATGTATTGCTCTATCAACCCCCTGAATATTTTTAACACGTCTTAGTTTTCTTGCAGTTGACGTTATGTTCAATAATTCAATCAAATTGAAATGTGTACTTAATATACCAAAAATATGTTTTAAACAAGTTGGAAAAAGCAGTGAAACTGAATACTACTCTTTGTGTCAGTTGCAGGAACGTCCATTAAAATTTAAAGGTCCATTAAACTCTTAATCCTCCATTATTACAAGGAACTAATGGAGGATTAAGGGTTTAATGGACCTTTAAATTTTAATGGACGTTCCTGCAACTGAGCATATATCTTATTAATATTTAGTTTTTGAAACAAACCGCTCAATAACCGAAATAATATTGATTCTGAACCAAGTTTAAATCGTAAAGGTAATTTCAAGTGCAACTTACTTGATCAGCATTCATTCCAGTGAAACAAAACATTCCAATTTGATCGGTTATATGCTGCCAATTTTTTGTAGAACCTTCTTTTTTCAAGTTTTCTCTAAGTTTTGTCCGTACTGAAATAATTCTATCAGCCATTTCTTTCACTTCAACCAGCCTGAAATGAAATTTTAATAGAGAAATATCTTTCTAATGAATAGCTGTAAACTACATATCATTTAAGTTATAATTGTGAAAGAGAAGACTGTTTAGATTCAATATCGAATTAGAAAAGGGGCGATAAATCTAAGTAGGCCTTGCATCACCTTGACCTTCAAATATGTTGTACAAACCCGCGCTGTTTACCATTCCGGCAGCAAGGTATTAATCTCAGAATAAAAAGTAAACCTAGAGTTGCCTTCACGCATTTGTTATGCAGCCAAGTAGAATCTGTTTATACGCGCGAACAAACTTCCGGCGTTGCGAAATCGTGTCGTATGTTTATTCCGTATTGGGATAGTTGGTTCACCCTATTCTGATACTAACGGCTAATTCTATTGTTTGGCAACATTGTCTGTTAGTGTTTAGTTTCTTGATGAGATGTGTTTACTTTTTCATTTCAATTTGACGTTCATA
Organism: Propylea japonica; assembly: GCA_013421045.1. Classification (NCBI taxonomy): domain Eukaryota; kingdom Metazoa; phylum Arthropoda; class Insecta; order Coleoptera; family Coccinellidae; genus Propylea; species Propylea japonica. Next base: position 36,199,529 of record CM024246.1, read on the forward strand.
AAATGAAATATTTCAGTGATTTGGTGGCAGTTTATTGTTGCTTAAGGCTATTCCGTTAATTATAGCTAGGGCAAAATCACTAGAAATTACTAGAATCCAATTCAGGAATTGTAGAAATTCAAATCTAACCAATTGTTTACTTCACCCCAGTGTGGCAGTGAAATGCTTTCTATCTCACTCTAATGCTTGGTTGATTATAATGCCGTACTATTCACGCGTAGGGACATCTCTATGTTCATTTCTTACTCTGAGGTCTTAATAAACTCAGCTATTTTCCTAGATGCTACGTCCGTTATACGCCAGAATAGTGTGACGTCACAAGCTGTCACTGGGTTCCAACAAACATTTAGCATATTCGTTTTGAAGAGTTTCTTGCCCCTGAGTAACTCAAAAGCTCGAAATACGGCTTGCCATTTGTTGCACACAAGCACTGGAACAGCTCAGGAGCTCCAAACTCTTCAAAACGAAAGGCCTTTTCGGATACTTAGTCGGGTTAACTCGATCCCTAATCTTCGCGTTCGTTTACCTACCCCGAACATTCAATCTGTGTTCGGAAAGTACGGTGCTATTAACTCGATCGCTGACCCAGGTTGATTTATCGTAACCCTACCCGAGAGCAGGGTTATACAGTAACCCTATGCGCACTGCAGTTTAATTTTCTATTAGAAAGAGGCGGAAATTAGTCTTCTATCCTTCTCCTAGTAATTTAATATACATATTTTATTCCTAAACATTATCGAAAGAGAGGAGAATTTGGCTCAATATAAAATGTGTGGTTCCATGAGCCAATAAAATAATGTGAAATAACTTCTTCATAACTTTGTATACAGAATTTTCTGTGCTCAGCTACAGCTTTCTTTACTTCTTAAACATAGTTACTCGAAGATAAAATTAAACATGGGAGAGCACACTAGAAATTATAAGAAAGATTTCACAAAAGCCAATAAATGCAAGCAAAGATAGAGACAATCCGAAAATCAACTGCGACTGAAAAAACAAAATTCATAAAATATTTGGTTATTTTGATACGTCTGACACTTCAAATTCTAAACCTGATGTGTTCGTATACTCAGAACCAGGGTCCGTGATCCGAGTCGATCCGTCACGTGACCAAATGGATCGAGTTAATAACCCCGAGTAAATTTCCGAAAACGCCTGAATACTATTAAATATGTGCGGAGGCTACATGTAAACCTGACGTTTCCAACAATACGAGAAACCATCTAAGGTGATGCCATCTAGTTCGAATATGCTTTCTGAAAAACTATTTTTCCACTAGGTAGTCCAAATTCAATTGCAATTAGCTCTAACAAACCAGCTTAAATGACAAAGCATTGAAAAGAATTATTTTGAGACCTAGAGCTATAAAAGTACACATACCAATCAGCTTTGAGTTTTTGATCTCCTAAGATCTCAGTAACAATTCTGGCGCCATTGATTGGTGGGTTTGAGTACATAGGTCTGATTAAAATTTTTATTTGAGATAAAACCTTAGCCGCCTCATCTTTGTTAGCAGCAGTTATACTGAATGCACCAACTCTTTCACCATAAAGACCCATATTTTTTGCATAACTCTGACATAAAGCTATGTTATGACCTTCCTTCAAGAATAATCTCACCTAAAATTTGAATAAAAATATATAAATAAAACTATCGATTGGTTGAAATCGTTTCTGTCAATAAACTTACTGCTTGAGCATCTTTATCAATGTTTCCAGATGCAAATCCTTGGTAAGCCATATCGAAAAATGGAAATAGGTTCTTCTTTTGATCAAATTAGATAGCTCTTCCATTGTTCTGGACTGGGATCAACACCAGTTGGGTTGTGAGCACATGCATGAAGTAGAATGATGGATTTCTCAGGGATGCTCTACAAAGCACAACATAAAATCAAAATTATATTCTGAAGAACAATAGTATATTATGCAACGAGCGTATAATGATAGCTATTATTCGCGACTATTGAATATATTTGTTGAAGATTGATCAGAGGAAATTTTCAAAGCAGTAGGTAAATTTACGAAGTAATTTGGTAAATTATTTAAGCAGTTGAAAAATTTCAATTGTGTTGGTACAACTACGAGTAATGTTGATCAGTGTTGGCAAATTTTCGAAGTAATTTCGAAGCAGTTGGACAAATTCCAAGGAAGTTGGAAAAATTTCAAGTTAGTTGAAAAAAATTCGGAGTAATTGTAAGAATTTCAATTCTTCTAATAATTCGATTCAAATGAAATTTTTCAGATATGAACCCATCACATACCTACAGAGTGTATTGTAGAATTGAAAAAGTATCACTACGGATTTTTTTGAATTATTTGTAATGCTTTCGAGAAAGAACATTTAATAACAAACCGAAGTATAACGCGGCTTCCACCATTGGTTTTCTAATTCTTCAATGCACAGGTGGAAACAGAATTATTTTGTTCCTAAGATTCTTAATCAGTGAGTCCAACCGAGTCGTTTGAGAACGCTCCAAATTTGAAAATTATAGACATTTGGGCAACACGATGGCGCGCTGTTTCACGAAGAACAAGCGTGGATAAAACAGTATCTTTTGAGACTTACAGTAATTTAATGATTTTTTTCACAAATAATTTTGAGAGATTTGCTAAAGTCTTTATTGCCCCGTGTTATAATCAGTGGCGGCTTTTCAGGTGAAGGGAGTGAAGTGGCTCTTCACCTAAAAATTCCTAGGGTCAGGGTCACCTAAAATGTTCATTGAGGATGATAATTATTATTCACTATTTATACAATAATTTAATCGTTTCATTAGCTCCATGTTAGAACTCAGGAGACGTTTATTATCGAGATTTTTATCGAATCACGAAACTCATTATAAATATCTTGTCGCTTGCCGCATCGAGTGAAGAGGTTTGTCACGGAACTTGCACCTCGATCGCTCAAGCAGACTGCGTTGCTATGGTAACGGGTGACGTCACCGGGGCTTTCTATTACGTTTTCTCGCTGTAGTGAAGAGCTCCAGTAACCCTCTGCACCTGTTACGTTCGTCGGTGTTTTACTGTCCGCGCGTCGCCTCTAACTGTGTCGCTCCAGTGAGAACGTCTGACTGTTGTTTACTTTAAGTGCTTCGGCTTCGATATTAAACATGAACCCCATTAATGACATTGTGTGCAGTTCATTAGAAACTCCGTTTCATCGTTGGAAAGACGAAGACAAAAAGGACATCTTAAATGAAGGTAGTCCTACTGTTAACTTGAAAATTTCTACAAGAAAAGAAATGAAAAATGGCAAATCATATAATATTAATTTCAAATCATCTTGGTGAGTTTACATAAAAAAGATGTTATTCTAGATTTTTCTGCTTGTTTAGCTCTTCACCTCTTTTTTCACCCACGAGCCTCCACTGGTTATAATATCAGGTGGAAAGTGAATTGGAGCGGAGGGATGCTCTCAAAGTGGTCACTGGTTAGAAAAAGGGTTGATTCATTATAACAAAATAAAAATTGAGATTATTACTAAAATGAAATGTTTCGCGTTCACTGTTTTACTGGCAGTATATTGGCATATAATACTTTCGGAATGTTGAAATATCAAAATGAAGAACTTTATTTCGTGCATTATGTAGTTGGGAAACTTATTCGTGTGATGATGTTCATCTATTTGCTGACGCCTAACGTCAGTACCATGATATTGGTGGGGCAATAAGACTATTACCTCAAAATTTTATATGAGACTTGAGATTGATACCAAATATGTATATAAATGCACAATCTCAGCACAATCGGAATTATATTCTGGAAATTATGTAAAAAATAAATAATCACAAAAAATCAATTCTATGGTTCTGACGATGCGAACCTCTTGAAATTTTGCATGAACATTCAGTAGGGGCGTTCGGCATTGACCTCCGCGAGCGGACGGATTTTTTAGTCACGTGACCACAGATCGTACAGATTCATCTGTAATATCTGGGAATAAACGAACGGTACAGAGCATCTGGTGCCGTATTCTCGAGAAGTGATATTCGAAAACGTATACGAACTTCATTGCGCGAGTCCCTGTTTTACCTGCAAAAATGCACACCGCGCAATGAAGTTCGTATACGTTTTCGAATATCACTTCTCGAGAATACGGCACCTGCCACAAAACATACTGCTCTGTTCTACTTTTATAGATTATGAGATTTCAAAGATCACTATTTTGGGAAATATGCTCATCTTTTAACGATACTTTCACCCTTTTAGTAGCTCTACCATAAAATCTCAATTAAATAATTAGGTGCAAAGGCACTGAATGCAAAAGAAACGAATGTGCAATATCCCCTTCTGGTCGTTGTTGGCGATAGTTGTACCGAAAGATCCTGATCAATTAATTGATTAATTACACGAAAAAGAAACGGGAAAGCAATATCTCCACCTGCCCATTTATATGAATAAATGAAAATAGAAGAATAAAACTGTTAGAATTTTTCAATCTATCGGTTGTCGGATCAGGAAACTCAACATAAAAAAAATATATAAAAAACATAAAACTCTATGGATAAAATCGCTTTGCTCCGTCGAAATAGACCGAGCGAAAAGATCGACGTCCGATTGCTCAGATTTTTATGAAGAACGGAACAGATGTGTATTCCCCTCAATCCGGATGTAATAAACGAACGGTTTAGATCGATCCGACACGTTCGATGTCGATGCCGAACGGCCCTATGTCAGTTTTGATTCACAAAAAAATTTCACTTGAATCGAATATCAAGTTATAGAAAAGATTCTTCGTTTCGATATTCCAATAAAATTATCTATGATTCTGTTAACATTATGGCTACAAAATTCTGCATTAACATTCAGTGTATCAATTTTTATTTATAAATTGAATTTTATTCGAATCAGATATTTTTTTATGGAAATATGAAGTTTCTTCTTTTCGATATTCCAATTCAATTTTCTGTGGTTCTGTTTACACTATGGCCACAAAATTTTGCATGAAGCTTATTATGAGCATCTAGCATATGACCGCAACATTTCATTTCATTCCGATGGGTTTCGTTTTGTCTGAGATATTTAGGAACAAAATTTCGAAAGGCCATATTTTATTTAACACCCTGTACGATTTGGCTGGTTGACAAACTTAACCGAGCCATTTAGGAACCGAACCCACCCTGAAAATTTCAAGTCTTTAGGACTATGCCTTCGAAAGTTATCGTGCTAACGGACGGACTGCCCCTAGGACAGAATTGAGTTTGACCAAGGATTCGTCATCAGGGAGTCGAACCCTATCGTGCGAGACCATTTTCGACACAAAATTAGAAAATTACAGACATTTGGGCAAAACGATATAGCACTCGTTTTAGGAGAAAGATCAAAAATAGATTATTTATCGGCTTACATCGCCAACTGCATTCGAATCATCATTGACGCAAAAGCATATATTTATCTGCTCAGTAACTTCAACGAAAGGTAAATAAATCGGCAGTGAGATATTGTATAATCTGATATTATTTATATTTTCAATGAGAATCAAAATATTTTGAGAGAATAAACAGTTTTTATCTTTCACAAAGATGGGGGTTATCTATCTTATGTGACAGTGTCATCTTTGTGTCTTATACTATATACCGACTACATCAAATGACGTGGAAGATACTGATTTATTTTGATATCAGCCTGTTGAATTGAGAACCGTCCAATTGCTCGATGTGTTCACCTACATTTACTGAATTGTTTTCATAATCTGAAATTTCTGTTTGGAAGAAAAAAAGTTGACGAATTTTTTTTATTTCGGAAGGAATTGAATTCATAAACCTAAAGAACTCGAATCGATATATTCAATGTGTAATACTCGATTCCAGTACTTTAGCTTGCCTACCCTATTACTTAAAGTAGGTCACTCCTAACGATAAGAGAAACGCAGCACGTAAATCTCTCGAATATATAACTGCTCAACAGGACGGCAAAATTCTCTCTCTGTTGCATTCGCTATCGGATGTTTCCGAGGTGAATTTCCATACCTGTATGAAATTTTTTCGTGTTTTTTTAATTTTTAGTCGTTATTGAGCAGCTAGATTCGTTTACTGAGCACACAACACCACCAATTAATAGTCCCGAATATTATCTTGATAGAAATATATGAGTATTATTCGAGGATAAATCAAAGGATGTTTATTTCATCATAAAAGTTCATTGACCGCAGATTACAACTGGATTTCTATGAAAATTTCGATTTATCTGATGATTTCAAGAGAGAATGATTGTGAAACGTTATCGTCTCATAATTTATTGGTACAGATTAGGGAAATAACCATTGAAACTTGATAATGACTGAAGGTATACACACACCATATTTACTGGATCTTTAAGATGACTTCGATTTTTCTAAGCATTTGGAGCTTGTTCATTTTTTTCTCGAAATCGGTAGTAGTTACGACAAAACTTCAGAAAACCAAAAAGTTCAGTATAATAATAAAGCATCTCTTTCATTTTTTAAACTAACAGTGGCGCACCAAAAACAAGTATGGGGAAAAAACGCGACCATCATATGGTGCAAACTCTGAATTGTATTATTACCAATGCTAAATTTGAGTTGAACATCTTTTATGGAGAGAAGCTTGACAAATAATCAAACTGTGTCTTGAAGTCAAAACGTTTGCTTTTTGCGCGCTTGTATCTAGAGAACCATGCAATCGTTTCGCTCAAATGTCTGGTTGGACTGTCTGATGAAGAATCCGAGGTTAAAAATGACTTTGTCTAGCCATGATAACTCTCGAACGGATGAAGCGGATTCTGAAAATTTGAATGTAGGTTCTGGTTTTGGAGTTACTTAAATTATGCTCAACTTTGCGATCAATATCAATCTTCACATTCAGAACTAAGACAGCGACGAACATATTCGTTCTGAATTTCGCACCAAGATTTTCGAAAAATAAGAAATCTGGCAGTACTGCTACTTTGGACTTACTAGTATATTTGCTTATCTGGTCGATTTGAAATTCAGTATGTAAATGTAAATTCGCGATATGCTAATTTCTGCTGAAGTCAGAAGCTTTTACGCACTTGTTCGTATTATAAAAACGGAGTCGGAGGGTTATGATTTGAACAGGAAATTTAAATTCATAAAAAAATAGAATGAAACCGATAGCTCTCAAAATATTCTAATCTAATTTGAATTACCATTTCTCCAAAATGAATAACAGAACGCGAAAGCTTTTTTCTTCATTTTCGTGAATTTAATTCGCCCCAAAATATAAAAAATTCGTCGTTTTTTTACTTTCAAACTGAAAAAAGTGAACCTAGCGCATTGGACCGTTCCCGACAGGTTACAGATTAAATTAAGTAAATCTTTCTTCACGTCATTTGATGTAATTGGTATAATACAGGGTGTTACATAATAGTATGTTCAAATTGAGGGGGTGAATCTACATGTAATTTCAAGAAAAAAAGTATATATCAACATGGGTCCGTAAAAGCTTCGTTACGGAGCTACAGCAGGGTGTTGAAATTAAAAAAAAATGGTTTTTTCTTCATTACTCCAGCAGTTTTTGAGATATTCAGTCCAAATTTGAAATGCGAGCTATTTTCAACAGTATCCATTATTGCACTTTCTGTATCTTAACAAGAATCTACAGGGTGTTCTCTTTTCCCGAGCCGTGTCTCATTTTTCCCTCTCAAACTTGTTGTGGTACGTCACTGATCAGCGTAAAATCAATTTTTGATAGCTCCGTTCATTTAAAAACTTTTTTGACTCCTGTAGTTTTTTCGTATCTCTTACCGTTTTCGAGTGAAAAATTATTAAACGATTGTACGTTATTCGCTAAATAAAAAAAATGATAGAAATACTCGATAGATATGCCCAAAATTTGCATTAGCTAATGTTAGCTAATGTCAGAAGCTTGTCGCATTAATTTGCTGAATTTTAAGTTCGATTTTGCGATTAACCTGAGGACGGCTGGCAATGCTTGCAGAAACGTTGGATGCAACAATCCAAAATAATGGAAACAGCCCAAATAATCTTTCAACCAATGAGCCATTATCAAGAATTTCCCGTTCACAATCATTTCAAGCTTATTCAATATCAAACTAAATGAGGTCAATAATTTTTTACTCGAAAACTGTTAGAGATACGAAAAAATTGCAGAAGTCCCAAAAGTTTCTAAATTGAACGAAGATATCAAAAATGTGAAGCAGTCGCGCAGCCAAGATTTTGTTATGGGGGGGAGGGACTGAACTGAACAATTCTTGATGATAAAACAAATACGAAAATTGCAAAAAAACGACTCAGAAAAAATTTTAACTGTTAGAATCTTTGGGGAGCCTCCCCCCCTAGCTGCGCCAGTGATGTGGAGTACCGCAAAAAAGTTTGAGAGGGAAAAAGGAGACATGGCCCTATAAAAGCAAACACCCTGTAGATTCTAGTTAAGATTCAGGACTTGCAATGATGGAGACTGTCGAAAATAGCTCGCATTCCAAATTTGGCCTGAATATCTCGAAAACTACAGTTGTTATGAAGAAAAAAACCAATTTTTTTGGAAATTTCAACACCCTGTAGAACCGTAACGAAGCTTTTGAGGACCATTGTTTATATTATTACATATTATATTTTTTCTTGAAATTATACGTAGACTCATCCCCTCAAGTTGTGACATACTATTATGTAACACCCTGTATACATATACACAAAGATGACACAGTCGCATAAGATTCATACTTTTTGGATTATTTTTGTCCAACTATATGATGTGAAATCAGAAGCTTTTGCGCGCTTGTTCACATTGGAAAAACGGCATTTTGCGATTAACCTGAGGACGGCTGGCAATGCTTGCAGAAACGTTGGATGCAACAATCCAAAATAATGGAAACAGCCCAAATAATCTTTCAACCAATGAGCCATTATCAAGAATTTCCCGTTCACAATCAACTCAAGCTTATTCAATATCAAACTAAAAAAGGTCAATAATTTTTTACTCGAAAACTGTTAGAGATACGAAAAAATTATATATATATATATATATATTTATGATGTGAAGTCAGAAGCTTTTGCGCGCTTGTTCACATTGGAAAAACGGCAATTCAAATATCCTGAGAGCTATTAATTGGTTTCATTATTTGAGAAACAAGTAAACTTCTTCCTCTGAAATTGATTCTATTCATTCATGAATTCAACTTCAAATCTGAACCTACCTTATCGATTTCCCAATATTAACAAATGAGCCAAAACTTCTGACTTTACGTAAAGTTCTTAATTTTTCCCCCTCAGTTTGTTCCTCAATTTATGATCATCCCGTGTTTTCATACTGTAGGAGAAAATCCGGAAAATCTTCAGACTTACCATAATATCATCACAGGCACCGGCGAAATCGAAACCACAGGTTTTTGGGTCGTAAAATTTGTATGATTTTACTTCCATGCCAGAATGTTTGAAAATTGGTGTGTGATTCCCCAGGATGGATTAGGAATATATACCGTTTTCGAAAATGGATAGAAACCGTTCATCAGTGCTGCCCCCACTCTAAGAGCTCCTGTTCCTGAAATGGTTTGAACTGTTGCATTTCTACCACCCTTGATGACCTCGGAATCGCTTCCCAAAGCCAACTCAATACTGTGTTTACAAAAATCTGCACTTCCTGAAATTGAGAGTATTCCTTGTCTAAATTTTTTGCGGCTATTTGAGATTCTGCTTTTCTCACACAAGGGAGAACGTACGGCTTTCCATTATCATCTCTGTAAGCACCGACGCCTAAGTTTATTTTATTTGGGTTTGTATCTTTTTTGTAGGCTTCTGTTACACCCAAAATTGCATCTGGAGGGCCCATCTCCACCTGGGACCACCACGAGCTGTAAGAAATATCAATTTTGTTCAATCAGTGGTATCAAATGCCAGGAAAAACTATCTTAGATTCTTTATTTTTCAGTAAGAAGAAACTTGTCAACAGGGCGTTTCCAACCTTCTTTCTGAATATTTTTCAATTTGAGAATAAAAAATAACCGATCGAAATATGGGAGTAATTGCCCGGATAACCCCCCCATCTGAAACCACCAATGCTGGTGAAAAGGATCTTAGTGACGATGAATGATTCACGCACTCAAAGGAAGAAGTTTACTTCTTCCTCTTAGTTCACGGATAAAGATCACGCTACTTCGTTCAAGGTTCATGCAGTGGGAGGTAGGTATTCGTAAGGAGTTCTCAGAGATGGTGTTTTCTTTCTATTCATGTTCATATTCTGGGGGTCAATTCTTGAATTATGTCGTGTTCGCGAATCGACAAATGTCGACCAACTTAGCAGGGAAGTTGGTCGACGATTGTCGAGTCGCGAATACGACATTTTTCAAGAATCACCCCCCTGAGGGCTAATTCATATGAAAAACTCAATGGTGAAAACCGCATGCAGATATCTATGGCCGTTTCAAAGTTACCGCGTGTTTTTCAAAAATGTGCATTTACGAAATACTGCAGTCATTTTCGTTCTAATGAAAATGTTCTTTCTGTGAAAACACTATTAGTTTTTTTAATGTTTGTTCATTTATTTTGTAACTATACAATGTGTCCCAAGATGTTGCATACAAACGATATCTCAACTCTCAGACAAGATAGAAAGTTAAAATGAAAACTATTTTGAATGCTAACAAGAAATCTATCAGAATCTGTCGGTAAAATTTTGTTTCTGATTACCACCACTACCCTGGACATTTTTTAATTGCACAATTGATAATTTTTGAACCTCAAGATAAATTGATAAATTGTGTCGCATTCTTCATTTTGTGATTTATGGTGAAATATTCCTAGTATCCTCAAGATATTCAATACAGACACAATACTTAAACAAAACATCAACACTAAAGAAACCGCATTAAATAAGGTGTCAAAATTAAATAATAAAAAATCGTTTCAACATTATTTTACTTTTATACTGGCGAGTCGTTTGAAAATAAAAATTATAAGAGTGTAATTCATAAAATATCGGGGGGTAATTTTTTTAGACACGAAATTTTAACGGCGGATTCTGATACAGTTTTTATTGCCATTTAAACTGTTCAATTCTCAGAGGAAGAAGTAGATAACTCTTGCAAAATTTTGATACTTTTCTCGAAAAAAATAAAAACTTTAGTATTATGAAACTGAAAATTGTAGAAAGTATCATAGATAATATTTTTCTTCTGTCAAAACCAATTTTGAGCATAAACAATATCTTAGAATATTCATTCTATGGAACATACGATGAAATGGAATGAATACTGATCATAACTGCTCGTAACTTTTTATTTTTTCCGAGAAAAGTATCGACTGTATCGAAATTTTTCACGACACTTTTTTTCTCCAGATTTGAATGGGAAACCATAAGAAAATTTTATTTTTCGAGAATCTATGCCCACGAAAACAATTTTTGAAGGAAAATCATAAGGGGTTGTTATTTTCAACCCCTAATAATAAAGTTATGAGATAAAAAAAATTGTGTGAGTAACATCTACTTAATGAATCATATTATGTATAGTTTTATGACTCAGTGTTTTTAGGGATCCTGAAAAAAATTTAAAACTGTCAACTCGTCATCGCCTTACAAAGGCTGTATCTTGGATAAGGGAGGTCGATTTCGAAAAAAATTTATATGAACTACCCCTGTTCATTTTTATCGAGGAATCATCTCCCTAAGTCTCTCGCAGACACCCTGTATATTTAATTTTCAATACTCGAATCGGAGCGTTCGATAATAATGAATGGAAGATGGAATACACAAGTTTCTCCAATACCTATATCGTGGTTTTGCGTTTGGGGTGGGGGAAACAAGCTGGAAAGTTGGATTTTTGTAAAACAGATTTTATCGGCGCATTTTATATGCACTTAGGAGTCATACATAGACAAACTTTTAGTTAGTCTATGTTAGGAGTCAGCGATATTATGTCGAACAGTCCTTGAACTATGCAATTTTTTTCTACACCAAGGATTTCCACGAAATTTAGCGCAGTCCTTTTTATCAATTATGAGCAGGCGGATATGCATAATTATGAAATTTCGATACGATCGAATTCCCAGTTTTGAATATATTTTTCAATAAAGAAATCGGATGAGGTTTATTACTTTATTAATGATGACTTTTATTTATTATTATTATTATTATTATGAGGTTTATTACGTTGTTGAAAGAAATAGTGAATTCTTTAACCATTCACCGCAGACAGAGAAAATTTGACGCAGTTTGATTGCCAAAAAATACAATCAATCATTTAATATATCATGGTATCTATAGTCCGTTCACGAAAGTTTGAGCCGTTGGTTGGTCATGGAAATTTGGCATATTCCACTATGAATATTAAAATTTTAGGTTATGTTGTTTATTTTCTAGTCAGATTGATACGCAATGTTGTCAATATTGGATAGAGTTCTCCGAAAAGTCGCAAGCTCGTCGGACGAGGCCGGGTACATTCGTCAACGTTGACTTTATTTTACGTTATGACAGCAAATACTGCCAACTTCAGATGAATAAACAAACGCCTACTATGCGCTCAAAGTTTCGTGAACGGACTATAGTTTCAGATGATGGCAAGAATTGAAAAGGCTACTGGCGGCAAATTTGAAATTATGTCACTTATTATAGTTCCAATAATTGAAAATGCATTGAGGTTCTGCAAATATTTTCCCTGTGGTTATTGAGGACCCAAAACTTGTATCTCAAGGTCTCCAAGTAATATTGTAATGGAACCCTTTTAATAATTTATTGTTATTGTTCTTGTAGGTCACAAGGCCTTCAAGAAAGATATCCCTATAATAATTCTGGTCGAAAAAAAGTACGCAGTAATTTTCTAACGCAATAACTCCTTTTAAACATTACATAAAATGTTGTAAAAGTGTTTTTCAAGTATGAGAATTTGATATTCTTTCGTATTGAAAGGTAAATATTTCGAGCAAATTCTGCTCCACAATATGGATGTTTTTCAATACACCTTTTCAATTTCGAGTAGATAATAAAAATAGTCTGTTGTAAAACTTCACAATAATAGTTGATGGTTTAATCCAGAAATTTACATCTTGCATCAAAACAAACAGCAAGTATTGGTAGTGAAGTTATTATGGGTGATTTTTTCTCGATAAATGAATCAACTCAATAAGAAATATATGAATAAAAAAGACCTTTATTACAAACGAACATATCAGAATCGATCAAACCTACAAATCGAAATCTATGTACGTTAGTATGTAATTCGGTCCTACAAAATTTTCTGCATTGCTCACTTTGACTGGCAAAATCTTCACTAATTTTGAAGCCGTAGAAGAAATTATGTTTCTAATCATTTACAACCTTACCCAGCTCTTTGCCCCACATTAATCCTGTTCGGTAATCTTTTAGTTAATGAGAATAAGAACGTTGTCTGTTTCAAAGCCATTTTTACTCGATACTGAGGATGCCACTTATGCACTGAATTCTCTATCAATAATTTATAAAAATAATAATTTCCAGCCGGCAAATATATCTATTAGTGGTGGGAAATTAACGAGAAGGTCAAGAAAGGTCAGTGTAATGTGGCTGTGTTTCCAAATCTTCGAAGAAATGACCATGAGCCCTTGCTTTTCATCTCCTCTTTCCCATCCTATTTTTCTTCATATTTTGAAATTTGGCAACAGCGGCGCAGACATCGACCTTGAGCTGTCATACGTCATGTAAATAAATGATCCGTCATATGTCAAAAAGGCACAGAAGTCACAGAAATAATTGTCGTTTTTTTTTTTTTGACGTGGTGAAGTTTGTATTTTACGTTATGGAGTGGAATTATTAAATTAAAAATTAAATTACTCAGTCGTATACTTTCTATTCATAATATTGAATTATTTGTTTCAACTATTAATTTTTGATTTTTCTCGCTCTTTTCTTTTCATCTAAAAGTCACAGATCAAGAAGAAGAAAAAGCAATAAATAATAATCAAAATAAACGTCAACAACAGAGGATTGACAGTTGTGAAAAATAATAACAGATGAGTGGAAAACTATAATTTTTCGTGCAGAAAGAGTTCGCGAAGTCTTATGCAGTTTTACGTTTCAGTGAATATCTAGGACTGTTTGTGAAAGAAATGGTGTAGAATAACTGATTGTTTTATCTCTTCCACATTTGGATTCTGTGAAGTACCCATTTTCCTGTTTTGGTGTGCAAACTTCCTATTATCGATACTGAATCATCAATATCGATATGCTTACTCCAGGTTTGAGGATAGTAAGAGGCCCAGATTGGTCATGGGGAAACCAAGGTATGTTTATTCAAGACAAGAATTGAATATGCCAGATTTTTTTACTTAACATAAACAGAGAAAAGGTGTGTTCACCGTCTGGCGGCGAAAATGTTCAAAAAATAAAAATTGGGGGGGAAATTTGATAATAAATGGTAAACCAACCGAGGTGTAGTAAATAATCACTTATTATAGTTTTTAATTCTCTGATGATGTGTTGTCAAGTTACATCACCTATTTGATATCTAAAGTCATCTTTTATTTATTTGTGTGCCTGGTTGTGGCATATCCTATCAAAAACAATTAGTATAAACGTACAACAAATTGTTTAGCATTCTTTAATTAATTTGTTAGTTTCACAAGTTACTTCTTCCCATGTGTTTGTAAATAATACTGTTTATATTAAATTATTGAACTAAGACTAGGTATAGTGCAGTACATTTCATTCTATTTTAGGGCTATTTGTTCAATAAATTCCACCTGATGAGTGGTACTATTACACCATGCATTTTCAAGGATTGTTTTAGTTTCAGTCAGTAATTTCAGAGCTGCAATAATTGAAGAAATTGAAAGTTACTTCGAGCTCAAGTTCGTGATTCTGTTGCAAGAAAACCATAGATTCTGTTGCAAGAATACCATAGTATCTGAATCAATGATATAATACAATAGTTCCTGTATTCAATCAATTTAATTTCATGAAATTACTAAGCTTATATAAATACGTTTGTTGACTACCGCCTGGTGACAGAATGAGGTTTGTTCACCAATTTAAATCTTGCATTGCATTTCAAAAATCAGAGAATATACACTAGCTTGATAAAATGTATCTCAATAATTATTCTGGGCAGCACTAACAGAATCAGTATTGCCAATTCAAACTCCAGTAGCTTTTGAAACGCTGCTGAAAACAGCCAGCAAAATAGTTGATATTGAAAAATCTCCTATTCTACCATTTTATTCTCATTTCCTACATTATTCCCGTTCACATTTCCGAATATTCTTTTCAAAAATGAACAATGAAAGAAACTTTATTGTAGCAGGAATTGAAAAAAATTTAATGATTTGAACTTCAGCAAGGATCTACTAATTAGGAAATTGGAGATTCTTAAACCAATACTCATTAAATTTGGCGATATTCAAGTTCAAATTGATGAAATTTTGGATATAGATTATGATAAAACGAACGAAAGCATAGAGGAATTTGGAAATGCTTATTTTGCTATTTGGGAAATAGCAGATATAATACTCAAAAACGCTATGAGTGCCAATAAAATTTCATCCAAGATTACCTCTGGTCATGTTTTGATAGATGTAGTCAATTCGAAAAGTCTTTCTCAGTTGAAAAAACAAAGTTAGAATGTTTCTTGTTAAGAATCAAGATGATGAAATATTATGTAATGCGATTACTGAGAATCGAACAAAAAATTTTCAGTCAAATGAAAAAACAGAATTTCCTGCACAACAGCACAAATAAACCGAAAATTATACACATTTTCACGAAAATTCAGATTGGCAATGGATATGAAAGAAAACGATGTAGAGAAACCTTCATTTTCGAATCAAGTTCAATTTTTCAAGGAAAAACTCGAAGATAAACAACATTTGAAATATTGTGAA
Source organism: Propylea japonica (assembly GCA_013421045.1). NCBI lineage: Eukaryota > Metazoa > Arthropoda > Insecta > Coleoptera > Coccinellidae > Propylea > Propylea japonica. Next base: position 36,215,309 of record CM024246.1, read on the forward strand.
GAGTACATAGCAATGCTACAATTAGACAACATGAATCAATCGCGTCAATTCATAAATGATGGGAAAAACAAAAAAACAGAAATGTAATGATCCTATAACTTTAGAGCACATTACGTTTGAGGAAACTAATGATTTTATATTAACCGTAAGTCTTGATACTACGGTCAGAACTTTAGGTCTACATTGTAAATCACAATCTGATAATTTTCAAAAACATAAGTCAATGAAAGCCATTAATGTTCACGAATATCAGGCACCCTATTCAATTTCTACAGTTACGGTTCCAAGAAACCAAATGAAATTTTTGGAACAATGATTCCAGACATTCAGGAATGTCGAAAATAGTTTGAAATATCGCTAGTTTTTGGGTCATAATATAATTTCTCTATTGAGAAAGCATATAAGGAATTATATTTTCCAAATGAGAAAGTTTCACATACAATATAAAATTTCTTTAACTACATGAATTCAGTTAATGAAGAAAATAATTTGATACTCTATTTAACTGTATATGATTTCAAGGGGGAATTATTAATGTTGGATAAAATAAAGGGCTACCTGACGCTTATAGAGAAGAGAATAGAAGATACTAAAATTTCGCACGAATTATTCAGAACTTCTCCAGCATTCAAGAAAACCAAATTTCAACAAATCATTGTCGGATTTTTTCGATTTTTGGATAAACAAGAAACACAACGCACTTTGGCTGCGCAAAATCATTCTGGGTTTTTGAGAAAATTGAGTAGCATAAAAAACTCAGTAAAAAAGGGACATATTCTGAGCAATATTTCAAGAGATGTGCTGAGATAATTTTACATTACATTGGTGCCCTGGAGCCTATTGCACCAAAATACTTTGCAATTTTGCGCTTTGCATCCTGACAAATTTCAAAAGTGAAAATTAATTATGTTATGTTCTTTTGAGCTTTGAAGCAATCTGTATATAAGTAGTCCACCAATTTTGTGTAGGCTGCAATCACTAGTTCGCATAAAAGTCATTATGCAGGAGAATAATTATTTGTGAAAATTGGATCTTTAATATGAATTCAGAAAAGGCGTTTTTGGATACTTACTCGGGTTAAGTCGATCCCTAACCGCGTTCGTTTACCTAACCCGAAAATCCAACCCGTGTTCGGAAACTATGGTGCTTTTAACTCGATCACCGACTCAGGTTGATCTATTGTAACCCTACACAAGAGCAGGGTCGTAAAGTCACCGCATTCGCACTGCAGTTAAATTTTGCATTTGAAAAAGGCGGGAGTAAGTCAAAGCTAGAGACAATGGAACTGAAAAAATAAATTCTCTACTTCTTCAACATAGGTACTCAAAAATAACATTAAACATTAAGGGGAAAAAACCAGAAATTAAAAGAAATATGTATTGTACAAAAGCCAAAAATTGCAAGAAAAGCTAGAGACAATCCGAAAAGAAACTGGGACTGAAAAAATAAATCCATAAAATATTTGGTTATGTTATTGATACGAACGACTGTCATCCTGAACCTGGTGTGTTCGTAAATATAGTAGATCCGTCACGTGACCCAATGGATCGAGTTAGTAACCCCGAGTAAGTTTCCGAAAACGCTTAAAGTGTACAGAACTCCTGAGGTAATACTTGTTGAGTTTTGGAATGTATGATGCTTTAGTCTGTTCACTAAATGAGTGCCATGATGTAAAAAACTTTCGTGGAACATGTATTTATTCAACAATGACGATTCAGTTTTTGTTCTATGTACAAATGAAGACCCAGTCTAACAAATTGAAAAAGCTCTCGAGTATAATAGATCCAATTACTGATATTGGCAATATTGTAAGATGAAAAAAGGAATTCTCTTGTCAAGCAAATTTGCAAAGATTGAATTCACAATAAATTTTGAAAATAAAAGTCGATAGATTAGATCAGTGGCGCAGCCAGGATTTTATTTTGGGGGGGGCTGAACTGAACGATTGCTGATGATACAACAAATAACGAAAGTTGGAAAAAAATGAAGAAGAAAGAAATAACGAAGAAATTAATCTTTGGAGGGGGCTGCAGCCACAAAGCCCCCCCCCCTGGCTGCGCCAGTGGATTAGATGCGTTTAGTTGAGGTAGGATCAACCTTACATTGTAAAAATATACAGGCTGTTCCAAAAGTTATGGGGAAAAATTATGTAATAAATTTGCCTCAGCCTGCCCCTAAAAATAATGTATCTGAACAACTCTGAAAAATTAAAGGGGTGATTTATTTTTTTGAAAATACAGGGTGTTGAAATAAAAACGGACTAAAAAAGTGGTACGCCACTGAGATATTTGAAACTAACAATTATTTTCTAATTCTTCGTTAAATTTGTGACAAATATGGCCTATTCATTTTGAAGAGTTTCGTGCTCCTAAGTAACTCAAAAGCTTGAAATCCGGCTTGCGATTGGTTGCGCACAAGCACTGGAACAGTTCAGGAGCACGAAACTCTTCAAAACGAATACTATAATAATCTGGGGCACCGTTTTTATGTAAGAAAATTAACATCTTAACGCGTAGTTGTAGTAGAACGTTGCGTTGAAATGTTCCATATTTTTTTTTACTTAAAAATGGCGCCCCACACGAAAAAAATGCAGAAAAGATTTTTTGTCTCAAATTGAACGAAGAATTACAAAATAATTGTTAGTTTAAAACATCTCAGTGGCGTACCACTTTATTAGTCAGTTTTCAAATAAAACTTCGACACCTTGTATCTTGGAAACAATTCATTTCCAAACCTTCATTTATGGGAACCTTTTTTCATAAGATGATCTGAGGAATCGCCCCTTTCATTTTTTCGGTGTTATTCAAATACATTCTGTATATTCATCACAACAAGCATATATTGAAAAAAAGTTTCGATTTTCATAATTACCAAACAAGACACGGAAACAACGTATGAATCACCGGACACCGTACAACTTAGTATGAGTCAACACTGCAAACTAAAATCAATGAATTTCAGACATTTGAAGAACGAAATGAAAAGTTACTAATTGAAGGTTCCTATTACCGTCTCGAGGAATATATTTCCACTATATTTACCTGATTCCTATTTATTAGTTTTCATTAGTTGTATTCATATTGTAATTATGGTATTATTGTTTCTTTTTTTCTCTCTTCGACTTGTCCTATACATACATTATTTTAATGTCTAACAGGACCAATCAATTATTATTATCTTATTAGCTTGGCTATTTGCCAATAGGTTTATACCTCAGAGTAAAAAGTAAACCTAGAGATGCATCACGCATTTGTTATGCAGCCAAGTCGATTCTTGAATTATGTCGTGTTCGCAAAACCATAAATGCCGACCAACTTAGCAGGGAAGTTGGCCGACAATTGTCGAATCGCAAACACGAGATTATCCTAGAATCACGCGAACAATATTCCGGCGTTGCGAACTCGTGCCGTATCTTCATTCCGTATAGGGATAATTGATCTACCGCTCCCCTACTTTGATACTAACGGCTTGCGTCTGTTACAGACAATTCTGTCTGTGTTTAGTTTCACGATGCGATTGTGTTTACATTTTCATTTCGATTTGACGTTCATAAACTGAATTATTTTACTGATTTGGTGGCAGTTTATTGTTGCTTAAGAGTATTTTGGTAATTGTAGCTAAGGAAAATGTTGAATTACATTCAGGAATTGTTGAAATGAGAATCTAACTAATTTTTCACTTCACCCCAGTGCTGCAGTGAAATGCTTTCCATCTCACTATAATGCTTGGTTGATTACAATGCGGTACTATTCACTCGTAGGGACACCTCTATGTTTATTTCAGGTGCCTAGTTAGAAAGGCGGACTTCTCAATTTTATGCAAATTTTCACCAGACTCGATTCAACCCGCTACCTCGGAAACTAAAAATTTTTTGTTCATTCAAGAATATATTTTCACAATAATGAAGGATATTGAAATATTACATAAAAATTATTCAAAGAACGTCATTTGCATCACAGTAGATATCTTCTTCTGGCGCATAGTCCTCTGCAAGGCACTTGCAATTTTCTTCTACTTCTCCTTCTGCACTGGAAATTGGATCATTTTCTTGAAGGACTTTTTTTTATACCATTTAAGCTCTTCTAATGTTTCCCATTCTTCTCCAGAATGTCTTGAAAGGAGACTAGATACGTCCTTCAATTTCAGGGGATAAACTGATGTTACATTAATCATTAACAGTGATTTTCCTTTTTTTTTCTATGATTTTTGAAGTTCCCGTGTCAATGTTATACGCAATTTCCCCCTTACAAGTACTTTACGGCTGTCAGGATTTCTAGATGCTTACTTATGCCCTAGGCTAAATTATTATAACATATGACGTCAACAAACTAAGATTGAGCTCTCCTGATTGGTCGAAGTGGAGATGTCCGTGTTTGTAAATGAACATTGATGGAGATGTCCGATTTTGTAAAAACATCGTAACTTTACATCCATTTTTACATGCTTTATGGCCAGTTTTGTTATGAAAGACCTATACCAACCGATGCGCATTGAACTAACTAAGAAAAAGGAAAAATGGACCACACCCTCAGTTAGCGTCAAAATGGAGATGTCCGCCTTTGTAACTAGGCGCCTCATTTTTTACTGGGGGTTTTATACCATTATGAAAAAAAACTACCATATTCAATGCATCGGAGAGAGAGAGAGAGAGGGGGGAACTTTGCCGTCCAGTGAACAGTGGTATATTCGGAAAATTTACGTCCTACGTTTCGGGCGGAATGAATGGTCAACTGCGAATAATCGAATAATGTTGTTGTCTTTCTCTTATCGTCCGAATGGCCTCATTCAACCAGTTTGGTAGGCAATCATCTAAAGTACTCGAATCGAATATTACGAGAAGCCTGACGTATTGAATCATTGAATATTCAATGCGTCTGGCTTCCCGTGCTACAACGTTATTAGCATTCGAACGTTCATTTTGTCAGAAACGAAGCACGTCAATCTTTTGAATTTCCCACTGTTCAACCGGACGGCAAAATTCTTCCTCTGATGCATTGAATATCGTATGTATCGAATGTGAATTTCCATACCTGTATACAGAATATTTAGGATACCCCTTCAATCACAAAGACATTGTACTAACATATTATTTAATTTTAATGCCATTTTTTTTAGATGGTGGCGAAGGTTTTGTTGGTACAGTATGCGAAATTGGCAAACTGGAACTGCTGGATCACCTGATAAACTGTCGTCGTGCAATGGGATAATGGGGCCCGCACAAACTACCGAGTGGGTTATCTTGAAAATATGACCTTAGAATTTTCGATAACGCACAGATAGGTAAAGAACAATCAAACACATATAATTCACGTGAAATAAAGCATTGAAAATATAAGTTTAAGGTTTTTTTAAGGAAATTATAAAAAGGAGATTTTCCTTGCCATTTTTGAGCGCTCGTTCCACTCAAACGAGTGCTATATTGTTTTGCCCAAATGTCTGTAATTTTCGAATTTTGAGCCGAAAATGGTCTCAAACGATAGGGTTTGACTCCTCTATGATGAATCCGTGGTCAAATTCAATTATGTCCGTGGGCCGTTCAGCCGTAAGCATGTGATAACATTCGGAAGGATAATCCTGGAGGCTTGAGATTTCAGGGTGAATTCGTTTCCGATGCAAGACATTATTTCAATTTAAACGAGAGCACACGATTACTTTGTAAAAAAAAATACACTCATGCATGACATTGATCCCTTTCCAAACAAGGGTGCTACTCGACTCCTTTTCCCTATTAAAAAATGAGAGCTGTTTGGGGTTGCGGCTAGCTAGAGGGGTAGTGATATCAAACTCATTTGAACACCCTTATTTGTCCTCCTTTCAACAAAATTTGACCTGTCCGAGCGTTTTTTCGTTATTCCATCCCAAAGCTCAAAATTCGGGGTGGAAAATTATGGATTATCCGCCCTGTATTTAGTATGAATTTAGTATGAAGTCCTATACAAAATTTTGAGGTAATAGCCTCATTGCTCCACCATGAACGAGCGCTCAAAAGCACCTTCTCAGGGCTTTCTTAAATTGTTTGATTTGTTTTTCAAATTTTCTTGCCTATGCGATATTGAAAAGCAATTAAATTTTTTCAGGAGTGAAGCATCCAAACATAGTTTGCGATGGATGTAAGAGCCAAGGAATAAGTGGAAATGAGGTATAAATGCACCGTTTGTTATGACTATGATCTGTGTTACATGTGTTACCATGGAGATAAACACGACTTGACCCATCGTTTTAAAAGATGTGATGACACAGTATCTAAGGGTAAGTATAACAGAGTTTGAGGTCTATTCGTGATAGGGTGCGTTTTTATTTTAATCAACTTTTGTGATGACATTTCCTGATGATAATCCAATTGCAGCAATGAAATCAGAATTCATGGAAGATTTTTGCTCATCAATTTGACTAATATTAGATATTGAAATATTTGGAGTTCATGCTGTACATCTGGTGGTTATGTTTTTCGTTAGATCAAATTTATTATTTATTACAATAATTATTTGATAAGTTTCACCATGCTTGTGGGTGAGTTTTCACCTAACAACTCTGCTCTTGTGTGTCTATTTCTACTTAAAAAAATGTCCTGTTTTGTCCATAAATTCAACAAACATAATAGGTTTGTTGAATTTATTTGGACGCTGATATGTGATTTTTTCACTATTTAAGGTTAGAATCTTGTGTCTAATCAGTCAATCATCTTTCCAATACGATGGAAGTAATCAGCAACCTATGGATTGAATTCTGAGGATTATATAAGCGTCTTGTGGAAATTCTTCGATGTTTGCAAGATCCAAATAAAAACACTCTGAATCAACTGTGATTATTAAATTACATTGTCTAATAAAGGGTTTCCAATAAGAATGCCAATGGCCAATTTTGATCACCTCTTCGAGAGATAATACGGTCCGGAAACTTTTCCGGCAAAAGATCAATGGTTGCTTGTGTGGCACCTAGTGCCGTCTTGTTGAAAGTAAACGTTGTCCAGATCAAAATATGGTGCTTTGACGTTTGTGGAATGCCTAATGCCAAAGAACAACGAGGAATGGACAAATCTGGTGTTTCTTCAACAATTTCGGCTACAGCAGCAATATTCTCATCTGCTCTTGAGCGACGTGCACGGGTTTTATTCTTCACATTACTAACTTGTCCCAACAGCTCGAATTTTTCCACCGATTTCTTTATTGCGGTCCGACAAGGTGCTTCACGACGACCCAAAAATGTTTGAGTTTCACGAACCGTCTCTGCCAAATTTTCACCATTTTTATAGTGAATTTTAATAATTTCAATGCGTTCTTGAAGTGTGTATCGTTCCATTTTTATTAATGACGTAGTTTCTACTTGTCAAATGTCAAAAAATGACAGCTTCAAACGTGACATCTACCGAAATAGCGGGCTATTCAAAATAACACCTTTTTTTGGAAAACCCTTTCCAATATCAGCAAATGATATGGTTTACCATTATAAATTCTGATTCAAATAGAAACGTCCCATAATAATGACTGACTTGATGATACTTCATTTATTGATTTATTCTGTTGAATACAGGGTCGATTACACTCCGACAGAATGGACGAAAATGCGAATGCAAGGTATTTTTATAGGAGCCAAAGTCGTAAGAGGATGTGATTGGGAATGGGGAAACCAAGATGGCGGAGAAGGTAATTATTCATTCGAGATTGGGACATTGTCTTGTTTAATTGAAATATGCATGTTTGGGATGAACTATGAAGCAACGTAAATATTTTTTCCAACGAAAAGGACCATATTCATGAAATTTTGCAGATATGTAAGTGCAATGGCGCTAATGTTCTGATGATTTTCTGTTGATGACACTCTTTCCGTTGAACCGGAAATTCCCTCAACGTTTTAAATTTATGGGACCCCTGAATATCTCTGAAGATGTTGAATAACCTTGGGATTTCAATTTTGTACATACTGGTTTTAGTGTAAAGAAATCTGTACACACGAGGAAGTATCGCTTTTTTTTGATTTTTTCACATTAGTGTAAAAATAGTTCAGACGAATAGATTTTTTTCTGGGTTATCTGAAAGGGCGTGTTTAGGTTAGACGACCAATATGCTTGCAGGATTTGAGACAAAGTATTACAGTAGAATGGGAAGTAATATACTAAGAGGTTTGGAAAGAGTGTTAATAGGAAGGCACATTTATAGGCGATCCGCGGGCATTTCGAAAATTTGATTTGCTTTTGTTTAAAACATTATTCACAGAAGTGAATAAATTCGGCAATTCTAGAAGTTACAGTAAGTAAATACTGGTTTTTTATACATTTCACACTTTATCATGGCCTTCTAAACCCCCGAGCCCGTCCTAGCCAAAAGCGACAACAGTGTAGAGAGGTATACCCTCCCCACATATTACAAAAAATCAGCCTTCTAAAGTAGTCTCTATGGACAGCTGTATTACAGGCGCAAGCTTGAGCGCTAGTAAACATCTA